>WSTV01000147.1:0-23278 GCA_019632285.1 Tulasnella sp. 332
GCCAAAGCTGTGAAACAGCATCAATAAGACTAAAACGCACGGTACACGCCTGCAAGACTGTTCAGATGCTGCTTGAGTCAGGATTGCATTCAACACTAGAGCTCGTAAACGGTATCAAGTGGCTTCGCTCACTTCTACGCACGTCGATTTCTTTCTTCGAAACGACGCGTCGGACGGACGACACCTGCCGTTGCCATGGACGCAGACGTACCCTTGTGGATGCGGTGTGCATGTTGTTTGGAGCTTGGGACGCTTGGGACGAAGGATGGGATCCACGACGGCGGTAGTGATCCAGCGACCGGGGAGGGCGTTGACGAGGGCCATCATCGGTTGAGGTTGCACAATGTCGCACCTGACCTGATTCTCTACGTCATCCTCCGTCAGCGAGTACGGGCTGCCACCCGGATCGGTGTCCGTCGAGGTCGTAGATTGCGCCGTGACGCTCAGAGGCGAGGGGGAATCTCCCGTGCTATAGATAGCCATGAGTTCCTCGAGGGTCACGAACGTAGTCTTGCCGTCCGGAGTGTGTGCCTCAGAAGAGTCCCCGGGATCAAGCATTACGGGAGGCTGGGCGCGAGTGAGTGTTGAGTCGCGGCCTGACTGTCAAAAGCATATCATCCGGTTAGGGCCCATAAAAATCCACCAGATACAAGGAAGCTCTCGGTAATCCAAGTAGCGCACGCTGGTCTGAATGAAGGAGACTAGAATGAGCCCAGCCCGGGCTTTGTCCGTTAGAACGACCAGTAGTTTTTGAAATGTGATGAGCAGGGGTAAAAGGAAGGGAGGTTAAAAGAGAGATGATCCAGAAGAAAGAGGAGGGGGGAAGGGGGGGAGTGGAGGAGTTAAGACAAAGATGGCCGAGGTAGAGAGCTTGAAGGCTGTATAGTTTTAAAAAGCACAGCATTACAGTCTACGACCCTAGAACACGTTCCAGTGCACCGTAACACGCCGTACACAAAGTATATTGATAAACAAGTCATATCCATGTCGAATGGCATGGATGGATAGCAAGACTCTTGACTCACCAGCTGTGGGCCATCTCAAGGAGCATCACATGGACGAGCCCGCCAATAAGGCGCCTGGAAAGACCGCCTAGGAAGAGGAATCAGATATAGTGGTTTGGCGATTGTCTGTGTCCCACAGGATAAACCTCAATCCAAGTTAGCGGATGCTGAGATCCATACTGAACTTTTGACTTGTACGATTACTAAAGCAATATGATGTCAACATCTCTGCTGGGTTTGTGGCAAGCCTCGAACGACATTCTGGAGAGAGGCGCGTAGAAATCTGTTTGCACCTGACAGGAGGGAGTGAAACAAGATGAGTAGGATAGTCATCGACTATAAACGCAGAACCCCCGACTAACTGCTGGCAGTACAACTCCGCGGACATCGGACTTCCCTGATGACGATACAACCACCTGTGAAGCTTTGCCGACGACAAACACCGCCGCCTGCGACCAGTCAGAGGTTCTATCTGTACATATTCGGGTGAAGGAAGGAGGAGGGGGTGACAGTGAGCGAGGACGGACAGAATGACAGAACTATTTGAACGAACAAAACCAGCATGGATGGGGTAATGCATCAGCGCACGTGCCTCGCGTTTACCATCCCGGAATAGAGCTGAGGTCCAAACTCCGAATAAAAGAGCCCAGAGGTGTATACCTTTGGCTCCCTTATTCGGGTGTGATAGTCTAGTACCTCCTGCGAAAACGATGGGATTCCAGATATCATGAACGTTCGTATTGTGTGGAATCATCCCGATCATTGTTTTGGCTGCACCAGAGGCCGGTTTCAGAAGAACCAGGCGTACTGTGACGAGTACTAATAGCAGGAGAAGGGTTAGCCATCGTGGTTGACATTATCTGCGATCATCGTACATTGGGGCATAATGCAGCACGATCAGCCAGAGCGGTTGGTGGGATGGACGCGGAAATACGGGGCAGGGATTCATAGCACCCTGTTTAGCGGTAGACTCTACTAGTGCAAAATATCTGGCGGGACACACACCAACGTTGCGTAAGTGCAATACGGTAATCGGGAGGCGGCCCTCCTGAAGCTGGCCTCCTCCCTGGCCTAATCCTTAAGCTCTCCAGCGAGCCATTTAGAGTTGAGTTGACTATCTCCTCAATTGGAAGTGAAAACACTCAGTTATTATGTCGATGTTGTGGCATTATAAACCCCTTAATTGTATCAGCGATGGATTGTCGCTGCTGGCGCTATTCTTACCATAGCGGGACATTTTACCGCAGAATACACTCCATGTGTCAGGTTGACGCAAGCCCGGTGTCGAGAGAGATGGTGTCGTCTTCTCTTAGTTCTCGCACAAGAAAATCACACATTTACCGTTATGAGAGAGAAGGTAGCATGCACGCGGAGGCAGTTTGTTGTACAAGGTGGATAGCGCATCGAATGTGCTACCAAGGGATCCCTGCGGTTGATATCATACATAAGAGCAGTCGTGTATACAGCATGTAGCCGACTTGGTAGCACAAACTGAGCGAATTGGCCAAGGCTTGGTAGCGCTAGATCTGGAATTCAAGGTAAGTTCAAACTCAATGCGCATCAAGATGTTCAACACAGAAAGGTGCCAATTGTTGACATAAGAGACCTTCAATTCTAGGGCTTCCAGTCATGCAACATCTCGTGGGAATCAACCTCAAGGAGGAGTCGTGTAGAACATCGGCCCCGATCGCAAGAAGATATCATTCAGCTGGAGGATTACTCAGGGTCAGACGGTGGGGCCATCGACGATGCTGGTGTATCCGTACAACCCGGCACACATACGTATTTGACAAAGAACAGTCCACGGTTCGACAGTGGCCGCCTGTTTTGACTATTTGTCCCGAAGTAGGATCGCTCCCACCAATCAGGGTTCGTGGAAATCGTAACCATCAACCCAACGATCCGTTGCACTAACGCTGAGACGAAGGCCAAATTTGAACACAAGGCAGGGGCGCAGGCACCAGCGCTTTACTGTGATCAGCCAAATTATAGAAGATCGTTGGTGTTGATAAGGACAGTGTTTGACCTCTTGATAGCCAACCTACGATGCCTTAAGGCCATCTAGGGCCATAGCATACGCAATTGTGTGCTCATTCTCTCCTCCAGGGAAGTGTGCTCAGAAAGATAAATCTGCGTTCCTTTGCGGTTGAACGGATGGCACTCCCTGGATGCGCAAATTTGCTCAGTAGCTATGCTCACGTTAGGCGATCAACGGTCAAAGATCCAGCCACAAAAGAGAGGCGAGTGTATTCGACGTGTTCCACAAACATAGACGCAAGAGAAGGACAAAAGAACCTTCTAGGAATGTTCTTAGAACGTGTCCGGCCTTGCCTCGGACTTAGCGGAAAAGACTTGGGGAGTTGACGAAACGAGAAATAGAAAAGAAGAAAACATAAGACCCAAATGGAAAGAAAACTACAGAGAAGCAGAAACCTCCCGCAACGAGGGAGCCTGAAGATGTTCTGGAAAACCTTGAGGCCCGAGCCGCAATGATGATGTATAGTAAAGGGAAAGAAGAAGAAGAAAAAAAGAGAGAAAAAAAAGGCCATGTCAGCACAGCAATACCAAAAGTTGTTAGAGCAAAATGGGCTTACAGGGTCTTTTCTGGCCGTGCATATGACAAGGCATGCGACGAGGCATACTCCTGGGGAAGGCAAGGACCCACGGGCAAGCGACGGGATTGACTACCACGTACCCGGGGGCGCTAATCAACCACAGGTGCAGTCGGAACGCAGTGGGGAGTGCTGAAAGACGCCGTGTTGGCCAGAATCTTCTACGTCGTGAGAGGTGGTGTTTTTGTGGTGTCGGAGGAAGGATCGTGTTGATACAGCGCAGGCCACCAGCCTATGAGAGAGAGATATATAGTTATTAGCCAAGCAGCAGGAAGCCCCGAAGGCGCAGCTGCCTCCTGTTTGACCGGGATGTGGATACGAGTGGAGAAAGGAAGATGGCGAGGATGCGAGGGGAAGACGATTGAGGTTCTTGTTGGATCTTGTTCTAGATGTAAATCAGCGCGTCGGGTTAAGGCCGGGGCAGGTCTGGTAATGTCGCCTGATGTTGTATTTCCTGTTTGAGCCTAGTGGGCAGTGTTGACAGTGATATCCTAAGAAACAACACGTAACAGTAAAGCGAGAGCTTGGGCGAACAGGTTCGTGAAGGTTTTACTGACGATAGACTTTGGCAGCACTCCTCAAGTGCTGAAATAAACGTCATAATAAGTAGGCTTTCACATCCGTAGGTCGGAGACACCAAGCTTACTTCTTCAAAAACCGACCGCTTCCTACGGTATGGTGCATCCATGGGACACTTCCTCCTATCTTCATGCACACAGTAGAAGGCCTTCGGTCCTTGGGTGTGTTGCGCCGCGTCGAAAGGATGACTCGGCCGATGTGGGACTGGATCAGCAACGAGGGAGGGCCGGAAGGGGCTTGGCTGGGGCTGCAAAAGAGGTAACGCGACCACGGTTCCCTGTGCGCTTGGTCGGTGCTGGCTTGATGGCGCCTGCCTGACGGCATCTGGTGAGGCGTGTAGGAAGACGGGAGCTTGTCCCTCAACACCTTCCTCCTCAATGAAGTCCTCCGCGTCGACGACGTGTGGGCACAAGCTCGAGTCATCCGGCTCGTTGTGACCCGGAGTATCTGCGGCGGGCGACGGCCGTAGCGTAGTCCCCATGATTGCAGGCTGAATGCCAATCGCTGCAGAATGATCTCCGAAAGAGCTAGAGTTCCATGCCACATATTCGAAGTCGTTGAGGGGTGCAGGAAATGGAAAGAATAGACCGGCGGGATCAAGGGATTGAGTGTTGGAAGTGGGATCCATAACAAAGTTCGAGAGCGAGAACAGAGGTAGCATCGCGCGGTCCAACGTCGTATGTCAACAAGTGAGGGATAGTGTTAGTATCAGTACGGATAACTAAGGGCGGCTAGTCATTAGGCGTCAGCTGACAAGTTGATCTGGGGTAAAGGGTGGTGAGAGCACGAGATGCGTACATGAGGGGACACCAAGCGGGGGTGAGAGGCTCCGCCACTGGTGGCAATGTCGACGACTGAAGGGAGAGGAAGGTAGGATACTGTAGAATTGCAGAGGGAGGGAGTGGAGCAGCGACAGTGAAGATCATCATGGATTTATCATCCCTAACATATACACCGAAACGGTGTATCTGGAGAGCCACACCTGCAGTAGAGAAAGTTCATCCTCGTTTTCTCCTCGACTTAGGCTTCGACAATCTATCCAGTGTTATTGGAGGCTTGAAAAGGAAGAAGAAAAAGTCAGCGCCACAGAACCGTTTTGGAATAGCTTTGGAGGACCGTACGGCGGCACCAGTCTAGCACTCAATATAGATAATACCATATTGGACGAGGAAGCAAGAAGGCTGACTTCTTAGAGGCGCATGATTCAAAACCGATGAGGAGTTGCTCAATCTTCGAGTTTGGGATAACGAGATAAGATTCACTCACAGTCTTACGAGCTTTCTATATAAGTCCAAATGAACATTTTCTAATATCGTCGGCTTTATACGGCAAAATTGCCGAATCGTGCGTCGCCCTGGAAGCCTCAAGCCTCAAGCCTCATTTCTTCTTACCGTCCGGTTCTAATTTTGTAGTGGCCAACGGCTTCTGGAAGCGTCCCCGTTTTACTTCCCAGCAACGGTTGCGCATCATGCTTGCTAAACTCCACAAGCATCTACTCTGCGAACATGAGTTCCAAGTTAGCCACCCTCCCCAACCTTCTGTATAGGAAAAAGAGAAGAAGAAAAAGCGTCTTCATCGACAGGCCCGTATGTCCCAATTTGCAGGTGGGGATTATTCCCCGCCTGCAAATTAGGGGGTGTGGCATGGTGGAAGTTAGAGGTGAGGCTTAAGCCACATGGGCTGAAGTTGATTCAGCCTCCAACACTAAAGCCACTTGGGCTGAAGTTTATTCAGCCTCCAACACTAAAGCCACTTGGGCTGAAGTTGATTCAGCCTCCAACGCTCCAAATTTGTTCCAAGGCCTGTGAATTTCCCTGACGGCCAAGTTAAATATAGTCCAGGGTTAACGCCGAGCCTGCGCCTCAATGGCCACGCTACCACCGGTGTTCAAGATCATATTCGTGATTCTTGAGATGTTATGGGCCTTGGAACGACCATAAGGTCAAAAGAATTCGTGGTTTGGGAGATAAGAGTATGGGTTCGAGCATGGGTCCGAGCATAGTCCCGAGCAAGTTTAAACGGAAAAGAAGTAAAGTGTGCAACCATAACGAGCCGGTGGATCGATTATGGGTGTACCACCGTTTCAATGGGTCACAGTGTCCGTGTCCTCCTGGTGGATATAGCGGCAACGTGCCCCGTCACCAAATTTGTAACACCAATATAGATCTCGTCCAGAGATGTCTGTATTAATATGGCGTTGGGTGATGAAACATATACGATTTGAAGTAGGGTAAGACAATGGTGACTCCAGGGGACATGTCGGCCCCGGACGACATTCTAGTTCTCACTGATGGACAAACATATAGTCCAGCACCAATTTCACTCTCCTCCCCAACCCAACGCTCAGACTCCCAATGACGCTCTCCGAAAGCACGACGGCCTTCATTCACATAACCCCACCTCCGCCACTCGATCCAATCCCTCTCTCTCCAATCACTCTCTGGCAGTCGGGCGCAGTCAATTCCGTCCACTCTTTTCCAGGTGTCCTCCCCCCAGAGAAACTCCAAAAGGCGCTCGAAAAAGTCATCAAACTTTGGCCCGTTGTGGCAGGGCGGTTCGTACGACACCAAAACGGCGAAGGAGAGTGGGAATACTTTGTATGTCCTGTTCATAGGGCGCTTTTTCCGAAGAAAGCTGAAGATTGATGAGATCTAATGAACAGATAGAGCACACTGCGACTCCTCTGGTCCTACAGCACACGACGACATCATCCCTCCCAACCCCCCTGTTCCCTGTGCCCGCCGTTATCCAGCCAGCCCTCTCCCCCTACATCATCTCCCTTGACGCATCGGCACAGTTGAACAACCCATCCTCTCCCCTCCTCAGCATTCACCTCACCACCTCACCAACGACCAGCGTTCTCGCAATCTGTTGGGCTCATATCCTGGGAGATGATGCGGCTTTCAACGCGTTCGAGAAAGCACTTTCTGATTTATGTGAGGGGAAGGTGGTAGAGGGACCGGCTCTGAAGGGGCATGTAAAGTTGAGAAAAGTTAGCGAGGAGGTGGTGAAGAAATGGGAGATCCCGCAATTGGGGAATATGCTCGAAATCAAAGCCGCCTACAGTGTCTGTTCGTCTATCTCTACTTCCTCTTGCTGGCTTGAAAACGCGGAACTGACCATCATTATGCGCCATGTAGACGGAGATGCCCACGTTAGGTCGAAACTCGTACAGGTCGTTTTCGCTCCGTCTGAAGTGAAGCTCTTGAAGTCGCTTTCGAGGGTGAAGGAGGCGATGAGTGGGTGTTAGAGCAGGACGGGCTCAGCGCCTACTTTGTGAACCTTTTGCGGCTCGTGGGGGTGAAGGTTGAGGAAGTTATCAATTCTGTCAACGTGCGTCCCTCATCCTTCTTTCCTGGGCTAAACTATGCGCTTCTGTTGCTCACAAACCTGGCGTGTGTATGCTGGATTGACAGTATCGCAACCATTTCCCTTCCCATCCGTCCTTTCCCCCAAGCCTTCCAAAGCTAGTTGCAAACGTAGCCCAAATTCACACAACTCGCCTGCCTGCCTCCGACGAAACCAAACTCTCCCTGATCCCCGTCGCCAGGGCTATTCGTTCCGATCTGGAGAAAATGAAGGAGGACCCAGAGAGGACGTTGGATTGGCTTTCATATTCTGGTCTGAGGGTGAAGGAGTGCTGCGATAAGGGGCTGATGCAAGCTCTGGTGCCGGACGAAGAAGAAGGAGAGGTTTTTGTGAATTCGAACTGGAGGTAAGTCCTCGCTTTTGCCTCTCTCTGTTGGAGGACAATGTGGACTCTAACATATGTAGTTCTCGCGCGATTAATGTATGACTCGATACCGCGGGTGGCGAAGTTCTCTATCGAACTATCGTCACTCGCAGGTATGCATCTCGGACATGTATTTTGTATATTCCTAAATACTGTATTAATCGAACTATCGTCACTCGCAGTGATTACCGTGTGTATGGGTTTATCCGCTTAATACTCTCACCCTCTCACCAAAACACGTCGTCCTCGTAGGTATGGCTGGAATCTTCCCTTCGGCTTCCCAAAAGGCAAAACAGCGTTTCACACGGATATCACGATCTTGAACTTTTTGAGAGTATTCAAAGCGAACGAGGGGTCGATGGGGAAGGGCCAGGGGCGGAATGCAGTTTCAGAGTTAGGATTGGGTTGGGGGAGGAGGTGATGAGTGAGATTGTGCAGGACAGGAGGGAGGGGTGGGCGAGGTGGAAGTGAGGGCAGTGGTAGATGGATATAGTAAGTATCAAAAGCAACTGTATAATGACTCGCGAATGGAGCCGACGGTCGGCCCACACCGGCCTTTAATAACGCCATTCAGCGCGAAATGAATGAAAAATAAATAAATAAAAATCAGATACAGTGGCCGCTCAGGAGTACCGACCATCGCCAGCTCTGGAAAGCCAGTCTCTCAGACTAAAGATCGCATATCGGAGAGCAGAACCAGTGTTGATAAAGCATATGAAGAACCAACGATAGACCGTAACGTAGACTGAACACGCTATGTAGGAAGAAGAATAAGGACATAGGAGCGGTGGATAGGTTGGTCTCGCGACATCAATATTTATTGTCGTCATTTTCTACATCGCCAGTTCATCACCACTCTACCAAATTCGTGCAACCGTCAGGTAACAACCACTCCTTGGGGTTGTGTATCCTTCCAATATCCCATATTCCGAATCAGCATATACACCTTCGGCCACCTGTGTTCCACGTCGTTTGCATGAACATCGCGGAACACAAGCCCCTTGCGTATCATGGGCTGCCGCTTTGTCTTCAGTCGTGCCCCTCTTTTCGCAAGGGACCCTGAATTGAAGGTTATCGTAACGTCACGCCCCGTTTCCATATCTCATATTCTCAGCCGGTCGTCCTCGGATTTGATGTACGGGGAACAGTTGATATACTCTCGACTGTCACAGTCTTTGCTTAAAGCCAACCACCTCATTTTCGCAGTCCCATGTCCGCCCTGAAAGCAAATGGGCGTTGTAAAGGGTGAATGGGGGTAGGTGACCCGGTGCGCTCGTACGTAGTAGCCGCTGTTCACAATTGTGTCGAAGTCCATTGGTGTGAGCCCCAGCGCTATAATATGGTTCCACGGACGAGCCATCGTACCGAAAAACGTGTGAGCACAAAAGGAAAGAAAGGTGTCAATGGGATAAGACCTGACAAGGGAATTTATTAATCATATTTTCCGCATGAGCGAGAACAGGGGCTGACATCCCTTCTTGGCGGTTAGCTTGGCCAAAGGTTCCTTTTCAGTGAAATCGAGGCCGTTGGGCTGTTAGAATCGGATTATTTGCGTCAAGGGATCATAATATGGACATAGATGAAGCGTCTCGCCCTTGATTGTCGTATGCCGGGATATCACCGATGGTGTCAAGTAGATGTCGGCTCTGCCATAAGCGACACCGTCCCGTTGAACGTGGTATCTGATTCTAGTCACTCTGAGTGTGTGCGGTGCGTCGAGGGTGTAATAATCTGTTAAAGCCACGAACCGTCCATCGCTTGGATTGCGCTCTCTAACGAGAGTGGAGATGATAGGGATGGTCGCGCGGTTGCCTGGGATTGGTGGTTTTTGGAGTTGAAAACAACTTTGAAAGGGCTACAGATTGTTCAGGTTCTGTTTGACTATGTTAGGATGCATGTGGCGCGTTCTCCTGGAAGTTGAATGGTCGATTTATGGAGAGAGTGGGTGTGGCGACAAACATGAATAGTATATACCCCCAGGTCTCAACATTTGCGCAGGTTACCAAATTCTACTGTGGCATCTTTTCCAACACTTGTGATTTTTCAACCACAATGGTAAGCACCCTGCTTGTGGACTGGCCACAAAACTATTAATCCTTCTCCAAATAGATCATACCTGTGCGCTGCTTCTCATGTGGCAAGGTCATTGGGGACAAGTGGGAAAGGTACCTCGCGTACCTTGCTGATGAAACCGTCGAATACAATGAAGGGCCAGTTGCCTCTTGATTATGACTTATTCAGATGAGATGCTCATAAGTTCATCATGGTCCTCCAGGCAAGCCATGGATGCACTTGGTCTGAAGCGTTACTGCTGTAGGCGAATGGTCCTGACACACGTTGACCTCATTGAGAAGCTGCTCCAGTACAATCGTACGTCTACTTCTGGACTCGCTCAAGTTTTCTGGAACACTGATAAATTTGGCCAACCCGCCAGCTATGGAGCGCCAGGGAAAAGTCCATGGGTAACATACCTCTTCGCCAGAACGATACGCAGCAGATCCATTCTTGGCTACCGACCAATCACGGTCACCTTATTTCTCTTCCAGACTCTCCTATCTGTATCAACGATTGCAAATTCATGTGATACCAGTCCATGTGGCCCTTGACCTCTGGCGCTATAAGCGTTGAACACTGCCACTATCAATATCTCAACCACGTGGTTGATAGAGCGACGTGCGGAGCAACTCTGACCTCTAGGGCGTTTTAGGCTTCCAGAATCATCTCGCGAACTTGGGACAGTTCGAAGGTTGCTTGCGCAATACCTTAGTAGGGCAAGAGGTTCTCTTTCTTTTTGTATTTTCTAAAAAAGAGAGAGAGAGAGAGAGATGCTGTGAGTCGATTGGGTAGAACTGTATTGACCATCGTAAGCGATTAGCTACGGCCTCAGATCCAGAAGCAGTGATGTCTTCAGAATTCAGCGCTTCGGTAGCAATATGACGATTTTGGCCGCGTCATCCACAAGAGGTTGACGACAGATGAATCTAGGGTACCAGTGGATAATTGAACGGCTCCAAGAAGCCAAGCGGTTCCAACCCCTCCGAAAAGAGAAAAAGAAAACACAAATGAAGAAAGCTCAGGGTGGTCGGGCCGAAGTTGTTAGGTAAGAATAAGCCAAGCTCCTACTTTTTTGTGTGTGTATGTATAGGTGTTAGCCAGTATCACCTAATTGTAACCCAGTGAACTAAATAGAGTGGCGTAAATCAGGAGAGTTTCGATTGTTGGAGCGATAGTGTATATAAGGCATTTACCTTTGTCTACCCCTTGGACCGCGAGGTCAAGCATCGGCATGAATGAGCCGGATGGTCCATCCAGCAGCCGCCTACAACGAGTCTAACTGTTCTTGTCATGAGAAGGACAAAAAGAGCTATTGGGAGAGTCTCTAGCACCGGTCGAGAGCAACAAGGTCCAATCTGCTGGTATAAACGACGAGCCATCCCGCTGAGTTCATACGCTAAGACGTGGTCGGGGATCTTGAGGGGGGAGAAGCGCCTTGTTGGTGGCATCACTGTGTGCTCAATGCCACTCCGGGCGGTTGCCGAAGCATGGGAATGTTACGGCCTGTCCGCTATTGTACTCCAGACCAAACTCATCCCAGACTGATAGACCACACCAATACCTCGCGCACCGGCTTCCCATCTCGTACTTCCAACTCTCCTGAAATATACCCACGAAGGGAATATGGCCTCAATGGTTGCTCTTCCTCCTCCACCACATCCGACAGACAAAATGAGCCCCAAACAGGCAGCAAGCTTCACATCCAATTCCGTCTCCAGCTTCCAGACCGCTCCTTTACCCGCCAATAGTGCCGGATCTTCATCCAGGGATAGCTTCCTCTCACAGCGCACGATAAGCGCCATCGATGGCTCAAGGAGACCGAGTAGAGACCCGTCTCCATCAGCAACGACTCCCGCGACCACCAGCGGATCGCCGACGGCTTATCTAAGCCCGTTATCTTCCACAAATGACTCTGGAGCACGTAGAGTGTCTTATGACGGGAAGCACCTGTCGTTGGACAAGAGGGGGATGGATAGAGGAGATGCCAATTTTAGTCGTCCCTCGGCTAGGCGACCGGAACCGCTAACGCAGACAATCGATGCTCCTCCATCACCGCCCCTGTCCTTGACCCCCACCAAGGAGAAGAAGTTCCTCGAATCTGTCGAACTCTACGATGAACCCAGCGAACAGCCGCGAGACGCGAAGCTATGCATATCCCCTGAGGCCATGTCATCGGAAACCCTCACGGCAACGGCAATATCTGACGCGGCGGCCGCTCGGCAGCAACAGCATCCAGTGGTAGGCGACGGCTCTCCCAAGACGCCACGACTGAGGCCACAACGCTCCCCTACATTGCCTATTATACCTCTATCCGATGCCAACTCGTTCTCTTCGAATGGGACCATCAGCACATCGCAGCAGCCAGACGAGTCGATCGCTGGGCCATCCACAATACCATCAAAGGGACCCATCATCCCGCAGAACGGTCCTCACTTACTCCACCCGCCGGCGGCCGCCGTCCCGATATCCCGCCCGACGCGTCGCAACACGACCGGTTCTCCGATGCAACCCACAACTCGTCCGACTCGCAACTTGATTAACGCGCATCAGACCCACATGTCACAACAGTTATCCGGCCCTGGTCCTTCTTCGCAGGGCTTTCCAGCGTATGAGGATGGCGCGCAGGGTCAGTTGGACTCGGACATCTTGAAGGAGGCGGAACAGATCAGGGCGGAGAGGCGTGCCAAGGCGCAGCAAGAGGCAGAGGCGGCCATGACAGCACCTCAGTCGTCGCGGAGGAGTAAGGCTGGTTCGATCAATCAGGAGGGGCCTCTGGTCGGGAAGATCATTGGAGAAGACCACGTCAACTATGTGCTGATGTACAATATGTTGACTGGGATACGCGTCGCGGTGAGTTATAAAAATAGGATTGGCGCAAAGTAATATCTGTTCCAATTTGTTATTGTGCACTTAGGTCTCGCGATGTCAGGCCAAGATCAGACATAGTTTGACGGACGATGATTACACAGCCCGTCACAAGTTCTCCTTCGACGTGTAAGTCATTGTCGCACCTCTCCGTTCAATCTCAAGCTCAGTCATTGCACAGCATCGGGAACGAATTGACGCCCTCCGCCAAGTATGATTTCAAGTTCAAGGATTACGCACCTTTCGTCTTCCGCGAACTCCGGGAAGAATATTTCTGCTTGGATCCATCCGACTATCTCGTCTCCCTCACCGACAAATACATCCTCTCGGAACTCGGCTCTCCAGGAAAATCGGGCTCATTCTTCTACTTTTCTCGTGACTACCGTTTCATCATCAAGACCATACACTACACCGAGCACAAGTTCCTCCTCCGCATCCTCAGGCAGTACTACGAACACGTCAAGACGAACCCACATACCCTCATCTCAAGATTCTACGGGCTACATCGCGTAAAGCTCCCACACGGCCGAAAGATCCATTTCGTCATCATGAACAACCTCTTCCCACCGCATCGAGATATCCACGAGACGTATGATCTGAAGGGGAGTACGGTCGGCAGATTATATCCGGAATCGAAGGCGGCGACGAACCCTCGGGCAGTGTTGAAGGACCTTAATTGGATCAACAGGGGGAGAGTGATTGAGCTGGGTCCAGAGAAGCGGGCGTTGTTGACCGAACAGCTGAGGAGAGACGAAGAGTTCCTCCAGTCCGTCGACGTGATGGACTATAGTCTATTGATTGGGATCCACAACATGAAGAGGGGGAACCGGGACAACCTGAGGAGCAACACGTTGAAAGTTTATTCTGTAAGTTTTTGCTAATATCTTCCGATGATCGTCTGCTTTTCTGTTCCCCTAAACTTATCTTGGCCATTATTTTCAGCCCGGTGTCCCTGCTCGTCGACCGGTCACGTCTCAGGGGCGTGACAATCGACAGGCAGCTATCGCCGCACGTCGCGCTATGCGCCAATCAGACCCACAATCGCTCGGCACTACGAAGACTGCGAACCTGCCGGACGAAGACCCAGAGGACAATCGCCGATTCATCTTCTACCAAGATGAGGGAGGATATCAGGCGACTGACGAATCCAATGAACCCCTGGATACAATATACTACTTTGGGGTCATCGACATTTGCACACCTTTCACGTTCTTGAAGCGACTAGAGAATATGTGGAAGGGCCTCCGAAACGATAGAGTGAGTTCCAAGAGGCTTCCATTTTGCTTTGGCTTTTTTGCTTCATCACTCAACGTGTGACTTATTCTTTTCATTCCTGTTCTTTTAGCACAAGATCAGTCCTGTCCCTGCGAAGGAATATGGTGAACGCTTCTTCTCATTCATGCAGGCAGTCATGCGCGGTGGCGACGGTGGGGAGAAGTTCAAGGAGAAATCCAAGGAACAAGATAGGGAGAAGGAGGAATGAGTTCGTTCTCTCCTCGTGCTTTTACCTTCGTTGGCGCCCCTCCCAGTGGTCCCGCTCTCCTCGGCGTCTAAGCATTCCACGGAATCCGCCGACCCACCCTCGCCCAACCTCCAACCACCAAACCCCCGAAGATGGAGGAGCCTCCAGCTACGTACTCGCCCCGCTTCCTCAACGGTGGCTTCCACACTCATTACTAAGTCTCGTCATCATCGCAATCGTCTTCCCAGTCCCTACCTCTGCGTTCCCAGCGATCCACGCATCATCGCTTTCACACTCGTTTATTTCCCTGCTCTCGGTTCATCATGGCCCAATTCCTCACGGTCCTCTGCTCTCGTTCCTCTCATTCGTTCTTACCTTTGGATCTTGGTCGCCCTCTTTCGTGGCTCATCCTTTCGCATGGACTTTCTGACTCTTTCAAATCATGCAGTCCCATCACACTCGTTTTTACAATTGTCATATCTATCATTCACCTTTGCAATGAAGTGGATCAATCGTCGGCGTATGTTACCCATTTGGTTCGTTATCTCACACGGTACATGACCGAACACAAACCAGCATATTTGCACGCTGTCCTGCACTTGTACACAAAAAGAGAGAGAGAAGGGATTGTACTGGAGATATTTCATCAGCGACAACCCGCAGGTGGGGCATATGCTACGCTGCTTCTAGGATCGATCAACGTTGAGCGGCAGCATACTTGAGTCCGTCGTGGGTCACCCATGGTCAGACCCCAATCAGACCCGTACCCAACTCGGCCCGCAAATGCGCTGGATCGTGTTCGTTGGGTTTCTTTGGGTCGGACCCGGTTGAGAGAGACACAGAGAGAGAGAGCTCAATTAGAGCACTGGTAGCGAGTACGCTGATGATGCGCTTTACTACGAGCAATCTACAATACAACGGCGTCTATGGTAAGGTGGTGGGTCACGAAGGTGCGGTCGTTGGAGCCTCTTGGAGAGGAAAGCAGTGCCCACTGAAGGGAGGGATGGGGAGTAAACCTCTGGCGCTTTCTGCTACCGATTGCGGTGCTGTCTTTTTGATCTTGCCGCTTTGGAGGAGCATCGGAGAGGTCGCCCCTCTCAGACACAAACCTGACCCCGCCCCCTACTCACCCTGTATCCCAAGAGGAGATCCTACGCGTTAGAAGACAGTGGCAAAGAACGGAAAAGAGTATTGAGATGTTTAAGTGAACGTGGCTGGTCATGTCGGGGAGCGCTACTTCGGCAAGGCTAGAGTGTGCTGGCTGGGGAGGTGTCGAGATTTGACCTCGGTGAGGGGTGCAACGGGAAACGAGTGTTAAGCGGACCTGGTTGAACCCGTACCCGTGACGGTCCCTAGTCTAGTGACTCTGACTTCCCTTCCGAAATGCTTATAGTATTGAGCTCCTGTTACTCCACTCCCATCATATCCTCCCCAAACATCAGACGTGCATTAGCAGTCGGACAAGGTTACGGTGTTGTGTTTGACTTATCCTACGCTTAGTACCGGCAAACCCAAGTCGTTTCCTAGTTCAGTCCTACCATGCATGTGATCTTGCAGACCCCCGAACTCCTTCACCCCACCTTCAGGTTCCTAGAAAGGGCTGACCAAGTTCGCCTTGGATGCGCCTGCTCTTCAATTTGGTCCGTGGCTGTAGAGCATGTATGGAGGGGCGCTCCCCACCTGAGCTGTTTGCTCCTTCTGGTGGGAAACGGTTTAGAAGGGAAGAGATGGAGGAAGGAGAAGAGGCACCAGTAAGTAGGTCAAATGCCTTCAGGACTGTTCTATTCCATTGATGACAACCTTGTGATATGCGTGGTCTACCTGGAATGTTGGAAGCAGTCTCGAAGGCTGACTGGATCTGACTGGATTCGATTCCACGTGTATGTGCCTTTGGTCAAGAGTCTACGACTCGGCTCAACCTACGACTATAGGGACAAGGGTGGCGAGATCGATCCCTCTGTGTTCGAAAGCGTCTGCGCCGTACGGTACTGGCACGGGAAGTTGTTTCTACCGAACTTGGCAGCCAACTATCTCGATCTTCACAGCTACACCACCATGTCCAGCTTAGCTCAACTCGCCATTGGACCGGCATTACGCGTCGTGGATATGCGAATGGCGTCAGTGGGACCGCGCACCGACATCCTCGGGATATTGTCTACGAGGTGCCGTGACATTTGAAGATCTGTCGCTCTCCTTCGATACAAAAATTCTGCCCCTTGGCTTCTGCGTGTCATTGACGTTGGTGTTAAAAAATCAGAAAAACCTCCAACGTCTCGCACTACATCTCCCAAGCGCATCAACGGAGCTCCTCCAGGCAATCGGCCAGTTGGAGCGCTTAGAGGAAGTGGCGGTGAACCCTCCATACGGAAGTTTGCTGTAGCTGGCCCACAGTTCGCCCAAAACACACCGACGTCGCCACATTCCATCATATAGCCCAATTATGCAACCTCGGCGAAATCAATCTCTGCTTTCAGTCTGGTCAGACACGATGGGAGCATTTCCAGCCGGGACTTTAGCTGCTTGCAGCTGCTTGACGTCGAGTCACGTGCGCGTTCGGCTCCTGGGATCTTGATGGCAACAGAGCGGAGGAGATGGCACGAAGTTAGCCCGAGCTGTGGAGGCTGAAAGTCGACCATCAGGGCGCACGGGTCACCCTAAAGGATCCTCAGTGCTTTAAAACGCACTGTCCGAGCTTGAATAGTCTCGCGATTATAGCCGGCGCACGGCCTGAAAGATGGCCTGAGGAGGAAGGGGGGGGGACTGAGCTCGTGCCGCTGCCGAGCATGAGAGAGATCGAACTGAAGCTATTAGAACCAGGAGGGGTGGGGTGCGATTCGAGGGTGGCGCTGATTGTTGATCAGATGTGGCCAAATCTAGAGATCGGGGCGACGAGCCAAAACGATATCTGGGGAAATATGGAGGATTGTTTTAACGTGGCACAAGCAACAGGGTACGGGGAAGCTGAGGGATCGCGAATATCTAAGTAGCGTAGATGCGCGAAGCTGGGACTGGCATTGGGGGAGTCGACGGGTACCAAGAGCACCACTCATAACCTACAAGCCTGGTAGATTTCGAAGCGATGATGACTCTGAAAGTGATAGAAGCGATGAATTTTGCATTTCGTTCAGACGATATCTGTTCCGTGGCTGTTTCGGATACTCAACATTCGTCTTACCTATACTTCTTCTGGCTTTACTATACCAGGCCTTGTACGAAATGGGACGAGGGGGCATGTACACGCTGAGTTATCTTTTTGAGCTTCCTTTCTTCGCTGCCGAGAATTCCACAAGCGAGCAAGTCACGGAGGATCTGTATAAACCTGAACCTGGACATCCGGAAAGCGTAACTCTCCGGCTACCTCTTCATCCCCTTCCACGTGTATCTACCTTTACCGGTTCATAACGGTAACATAAGGTTTCATATTCAAGAGCCAAAGGGGTCGGTTAGAGTCATGAAACGTGAACTGCCATGGAGTTTCTCCCTACCTGGTTTAAACTCATATCCAACAGCCAGCTCCTTAAAACACTGTCTTCTCGTGCGCAGTTATAATATAAGATGATGCTAGCATGTTTCACCACAGTCTTGATACTTGAAGCACGACTTCTTGTCTCGCTACCCACCTTTCGTCTTTCTTACACCCCGTCCTACTTTTTCATATATTTTATTCTTTGTTGCAATCAAGTTCATCGCCTTCTTAGCCGGTGGTTCTTCTCCCCTTCTTGTTTTTTCTCTAGCTCTATTTCTTTATCATCCCGACCACCGCCTCATCTTACCTCTGCTCTCTTTTCGTCCGTTTCCCCCAACCCCCCATCACTTCAGGCGTTCAAGCACCCAAAGCCTCTTTGACTTCCGACCTTTACTCAGCGATAGCCAAACATCATGCGCTTCACACAAAATCCCACTTCCGTACTGTTGTTCCTCACGATCTTCAACCTTAACGCCCTCGCATTACCTCTCGCAAACCAGAACTTGTAAATCGCAGCCCCACGCTCCCTCTTTGATCAGAGTTGGCCCTGACAATTTCCTCGCATGACAATAGGGATAAGCGGGGTCGTCTCCGACAAGCCGAGCCAGGCGAAGCTGATCACCAAATAGCGCAGTCGACACCGCAGGGGACGGTTGATGACCATACAGCACGAGAACAGAAACTACCAACTAGTGAATCACTTACGCCAGAAACTGAAAGCCTGGAGCCCGTGCCGGCTCCTCCAGATCCAGATGAGTGGAAATCGACACCTCGTTCGACCCAAGAGGCGATGGACGACGTCAACGATCGCCTACTCGAAACACCACGATTATCGCCTGTGAGGCAACTAGTGGAAACGTTGGAAAAAGGGGGTGAGGAGCCATTAATGGCTCACAAGATTCGAGCTACCTTGTTTGCGCAAACCGCGCGATCTAAAGCCCGAGTTTTCAAGGCGGATGAAAGTGACTACGACCCGAGGGACGAAGATGGCCAGGTCTTGGAAATGATCGATAAGACGGATGCGGTGAAGTGGAAGGACCGCGTAGCGCCAGCCCTACAGATCGTTCGCGGCAAAACGCAAGACATCCTGCAACAGCTTGAGGAAGCTGAGGAAGCGTGGCGCGGTGTTGAGGACCCCCCACCGAGATTGCTTAAACAGCTTGTAAGGCTTGCGCGGAGCAAAGATCCAGCAATCAAGGAAAAGGCTAAAGAGACGCTTAAAAAGATATCAAGTCCACTTTTGCTAGACAGGGAGTGAGCTCACATTCGGGGGGAGGGGGAGCTCTGCCTCAAGGCTTTGAAGAACCATGGAGGAGAGAGGGCAAAGTCGAGGTCGTGGAAAATGATGGGTTTTTAAATCTTGACTCACCAACTATCACATATGTCGCACCATCATGAATTGGCTGAACTTTCTGTCGTCCCCTTGAGTATCAATACTTCCATGGAGGAGCTACAAGCTGGCCGGTTGACTTGGCAACACCTCGAAATAGCTACCCGTGCTCTTCATCGTGACGGTCTGGTGATTCTCGAGGACGTCATCGATCACTCCAAGCTTGATTCTCTCAACGAAAGGATGCTAAAAGATGCTCACACCTTGCAATTACGAGGTGACAACAGTCCCTACAACTATAATAAAGGGTAAGCATCACGACGTGGGAGAACATCGAAGTACTGATCAAGGCTTGTTGATATCCAGGAATATTCAGCAGGACCCCCCGTTGACGTCACAGTATTTTGATCCAAGCATCTTTTTAAGTGAGTTGGCAGAAGCCGATGTCAGTCTGATGTAGGTTGACCCTGTGAGGACCGAAGATCCCCTCGCTACTCAGGTGACGTCAAGCGTCTTGGGACCTTTACCTCGTCTATCCTTTATATCCGGGAACACAGCTCTCCCACCTACCAATACGTCCCCTCCCATGTCTCAGCCGACACACTCGGATGCGGATATCGATCATCCCGTCTGTCCATTCGCTCTCGTCATTAACGTTCCACTCGTAGAGATGACACCAGAGAATGGATCCACCGAAGTCTGGCTGGGCACGCATAACACTGGACTGACCGTACAAAAAGGAAAGCATGGGGAGCGAGCGAGCGGTATGATCAAGTTAGATGTGTTGGAGGCCCGTCGGAAGGAGAGGGGGCCATCCCAACCTGTTGTTAAGAAAGGATCTATCATCATTCGCGACTTGCGGTGCGCAGTTCTGCTGTCGACAGTGCTAACGTGAGGTGGTATCCGATTTACCCATCTTTCTGCAAGTAGACTTTGGCACGGCGGCAAACCCAACCTGTCGACCGAACCCCGCGTCATGCTCGCGTTCAGTGCGTCGTCTCGCCGGCGGCGCTCCCATGTAGCTTGCTTATGCCTCTTTAGTTCATTTCGCGCCTTGGTACAGGAATCCAATGACGGTCGAGTTCTCGGAGGAGCTGAAACCAATACTACAGGGATCACGCTCGAGCCTACAGATCCAAAGCACCTTCCTTCCGGAAGCGGAGATTTACGAGCGGTATCTGAACCGACCTTACGGGAACGCCTATGACTTTGACCAAGTTGACCGGGTTGAAGGCCTATTCTGACAGGGTTGGTATAGACTGGCTAAAAGCCGGCAATTGAGAAGCACAGTTGGATGTACAGAACAAGTAATTCTGAGCGCAATGAATTGAAATGACATGCAGTTGAACTGTGACAACTCGAAACGCTGGGATCATGATAAAGGTACATAATGGGCCATTCCATTCATTCCAAGAGTAGACAAAGGCCAGTCTATTGATGTGTTAGACCAAGACCTGACGAGATACCATATTCAGAGAATCAAATCCGTTCCATCAATGTCCATCACAACCTCTGTAACCACCCAACGGCAAGCTGGGTGATGACTCTTCGTCCAGAGGGGTACGCTTCGTTGCTCTCCTTGAGCGTCGCAGCTAGGCGTCTGCAGACGTCGATAGGGTAGCTCAATGATTCTGCGTTTTTGAACGCCGGAAATTGTGCGCTGATCCTGTATTGAAAAATAAAAAGCGACAGGCATGGTCATTGTCCATTCTTCAAGGAGAAATAATTTACGAGCTTACTTTTCTGGATTAGTAAAAAGAGGACTAGAGGGGGGAACGAGGCTGAAGAGAACTTTGGCTGCTGTCATGGTGGTAGTATGATGCGGAACAGCGCGCTGATGGGCAGAATCAGTGAACGAAAGCTTAATGCTGGGGTTGAATAACCAAATCTAAAGGGAGAGGACGCTATAATCAGTCAACTTAGCTTTAACAATAAGTGCTATATAACTTAGACTCACGAGGATCCTGGGCCGATCTTCTTCCTCGTCCCTAATAATGAAGCGGTGGGTGGCATGTGCTTGCTGCAGCTCCACCATATCAGCAACCACGAAAGCGCAAAGCGGAATTTTCACCGGTCTTCAAAGAGGAAAGACGGTATGTGAGTGGTAATTCAAAAGGTGTTATGGGATGTAGGTTGGAGGCCTACTCAGTGTAGGGGCTGACAGGCCGAACGGCATACTTTGCCAAACGGTATGTGGTGGAAGCGTCCATCGTGGCTTTCTCGCTATGACCGATCAATGCTCCACAGAGGCATCGTATGCTACTCTTATCACCGATGCCCTAGGGGAGGCGAAAGATGTGGTGTCAGTTTCAGAGAGTGATACAACAGCGGGACAAGCTAAAAATAAGGGACGGGGAATGGGATGTTTCCTCGATTGTAGCCCCTGCGCCCTCGAGTGAAGCGGCAAGAGTTGTTTACAGGGATAGACAAGCTTGATATATGACACATTGTATCAGCCATAGGCAACTGTGACGTTGCCTGCCACCGACCTTCAAGACCTGAACCACAGGATGGACGTCCGTCCTGAGTAGGAGGACAGGCCCTTCGGAAACTAGCTGTGAGCTTCGTCAACGACACTGTCCATCGTTCTCAAGAACGGAAGCACCCTGCGATCCAGTGATCCAAAAGGGAAGTGGCCTCTGGTGAATGATGCCAGAGACGGCCTTCTTGGTGTCCGAGACAAAACTGACAAGAGGCAATAAACTAGAAGGCCTTGAGTAAAAGCACACTCACAAGATCCTTCTCCGAGCGCTGAAGCGTCTGCTCGACAATGTTCGCCTCATCGACCAACAAATACCTTCCACCAACTAGCATAGTTCCATCCTTGGGCCAAAATCCACCCCCCGCAGTCTTGACAACAGCATCAGTTAGCTTTTGCTCAGCATGGCACATCCACGCGTCCATCAGCTCGGTCCAATGCTCAGATGGCAGATCCACGTATCGGGCTACCTTCTCGCAGGCGATGACATGTTGTGAACAGGACGCGCAGACAAAGGAGGTTGGCCGGATAGAGGAGATCTGCGCGGAATCCAGAAGATGTTGATACGGGGACGATATTTCGTTGCTCGAGGGGACGGCGGGGATCTGTGCTAAAGGTGGAACGGCCAACTTTACTTCAAAGTGGTCCCCATAAGCCTTGATATCCTGCAAACCCGGAAGGACGGGGACGGGAAGAGAGAACTGAGGTGACTGGCTGTCCCCCATTCGAACGACAAATATGTCGCTCCCTGTGAGCGACGAGTCATCGTCGTCAACTGTTACAACTTCAAATTCCAAAGGTCGTCCTTGCGTGGGATACTGCAACCGTAGGTACACCTGGACGGTATGGAGGTTTTGCTGGTACTCGGCTACAAAGGAGATCATCAAGACGGCTAACAAACAAGTACAGACAGTCAGCATCGCCGCAATAGACCATAATCACGGCAGTAAAGCACACACATCGACCTGATAATGAGTTAGATTGCATCTCGCTGGCCGAACTATCAGAATCTTGGCAGGAGTCTGTTCCGAGCCAACCTGTCGAGGGCGCGGAGTTACTCCTTGCTCGCGTGAGTCGCTTGACCAGTGCAACTCTGGGATTTGCAGCTGCTGCCAACGCTGCGGCCGTACCAAGATCATCCGTCCGGGAGCGCAGCATAGTCAACCCCCGCATGGAAGGCTGCAGATACGAAGATGATTTGCGGGAGCTAGACCCGCGCTTTTCTTTCGAGAGACGGTGGGAATCCTGCTCTAAGAAAAACTCCGGGAGGGATATCAGAGCGTTTGGGTCGAGAGTTCTGGAAAGGGAAGCAGGCGGCGGTGTCTCGTTCATGAACTCTGGTAAGCTCATGGACAGCTCTGTCTCCATTGAAGGGTCGGATGTCCGTGAGAGGATCGAGGACCGAGGAAGTGTTGCATCCTGCGATCGGAGCCTCCCAGCGCCGGAATGTTTGAGGATTTGCTCCGCAAGCTGCTCTTTCTGTTCAGATGAGAGTCCTAGATCAGAGGGCGCATACACCGCAACCAGATCGAAGGCTTGTGTACCTTCTCTTCTTCTCTCATCTTGACCTTCTCCAGCCTGGAGGCATAATCACCTATTTCAACCCTTTGGTTGGCGATGCGTCGCTCCTCACTTGAACTCTTCCCAATCAATGCCAGCATCCGATCCAGATCATGACCCTTCCTCCTCACCG
>WSTV01000147.1:43524-59766 GCA_019632285.1 Tulasnella sp. 332
GACACCTTCTGTCTCTTATCTGATAGACTTGCGTGATCGTCATGGAAAATAATAATAATACAAACGAGCTGCCATCACACTACCGCTCCTATCAATTATCTTCCTGGCCCAAGCGATTGGTGACCGCAGATGCCGGGATGTACATCCCGTTGCCGTAAGACATGCTTTCCAGAACGACGGGAACGGCGAGCGCGGACTTGTGCCTGATGATCGGGACCTGACGAGCCATTTAATGGACCCAGATCAGAGAAAACGTTGCTGGAAACATGATTAAATATGGTTGAGAGGTTATAAGGGGTATATTATTGGGTCACAAGGTTCTGGTTTCCAAACTTTGTGGGCCCTCGGTACTAGCCCTGTCTGCCCAATCACTAAGGTTTGATACATACTATACATACTGTGCATGCTAGGGACTCATGTGGTGCATACACGATAGAGCATAAAGGGGAATATATGACATCAAGCCCTCCTTGTCAGACGATCTCCTTTCCATCCAAGGGACCCCAATCCCGCTTCAATCGGTCGGCATGCTCTATCCGCTCTTTACTATCAATAACCTTCGTGTCATCTAGCATGGCGCCTGTGAAGTTACATTTCTGGGTCAGAACTCTAAAGCGACGGCCAGTGAATGTCCGATGCCAAGGATGCACTCACGTTGGTCCGCGTTCGTCAACACAATCCATGCAGTATCATCCAGCACGATCGCATCCTTTCGATCTCCACTCACACGGGCTGCAGGCTCCTTCCGCATCCTCCTTCGCCGCTTGCATCCCCCAGGCCAGTCCTCAGACTCTTCGGGCTTAGGCCGCTCCTCCAACACTCTAGAACCCTTCCACTCCGTGAGCCTCGCCCCTAGGCCCATAATCCCACCTATCTTCGGAGGTGGTACGTCCGTATCTAACGGAAGCGTGCAGTCATGCGACTCTTCGGCCATGCCTCGATCGCTCGACGACGATAGGCTGGTCACCGTATCTAAATGTAGGCGCGTGACCATGTTACGGCCAGCCCGAATCCAACAGAGTCTCCGCGTTCGTGTTAAAAGTTCGACCGTAGGAGCCAAAGTCGACGCAGAAGCCGAAAAAGTGGAGGAGGATGGAGCATCATCGGAATTGGGTTTGACGAGTCTGTGCATCTCAGAAGTGGTGCTGCACAAGTGTACGCATAGTCCACGAAGAGCGAAGTAGGACTCGTTGGAATTGCGAAGAAAACGCTCAGTGAGGGCTTTCGAGAGGAAGGCATTCATATATGCTGTATTCTTCGGGCCGATGATTGAGAGGGTTGCGACAGATGAGTCGTCGGGCATTTCAATCACTCGTAAGGTCAGGTCAACGAAACAACTCACAAGGTCATCGATAAATGCTAGCCAATCGTCTCTGCTTACCCCGGAGTCTGCCAGCGAATTGTTGTAGGCACGCAAAAACGGCGATGCTTTACCCGCCGCGGATGCCGATTGTGGAATGCATAGTGGGAGTGGAAGAGGGCACGATAAGCTTGATGGAGGCAAGAAGATCGCTTTGCCATGCGCCTTTTGATCTTTGATGACCAAGTGAGGTGGGGGACCGGCTTGTGGGAACAACGGATATGCCATGGCGAGTAGGCTCCAGGAGATAGAGAGCAAAGATCAAGACGAACGCTCACAGCGTAGACAGTATTGGGATCCTTGGAAGCGTAGAGACTTTATGTACAGAACCGCAAAGTTCAGACGCCGAATTTGCCCGTTCGAGGGTGCCAGGTGTTTTCGGTCAGTGGCCGTTGAGAATTCGGCCGGTACCCGGCTTGGATTTGTAATCCATTCGCGGGTCTTGTAAAAGGGTAAGCAGATACCATCCTATGCATCCGGCTCCGGCTGAATCGCCACTCGTAGCACTACGTTAATAGGAGGTTGGATTGAGAATAAACAGAGAGGGGGGATTTTGGGGGTACGAGGTGTGTTGGGATCGATCATGAACGCAGGTTGCTGAGCGGTTCGTTACTACGTTCTGTAATCTTTCCAGCTGCCGCGGTATTCATGGCAATAGAAACCCATCTGATGGGGCAGCGTTTGGGGGCCGTTGTGCTGACTCAGCTCAGGTCGAGTTTTATGCTTGCTCAACTTTGCTACAAGTGTTGTTCATATGTTCGCCTCATCCTCACGACTGATCGTGCATCCGGTGAGGAAGGCAAGTCCATTAAATTGGTACCAATACTTTCCTCCCTGGATCACGGTGCCGATCTAACTGGCACACTTGGGGTATGTGGGGTCATTCCTACCCAGAGCTGGCTCTGGTTTAAACCTATCATTCTGGTAGTGATAGGCGAGATAATACCTGTGGTCTATCCCTCGAATAAGGCCACAACAGGAGGTTTAGTGAGTCGAACCTCACACTGTTCAGAAAACACGGTCTTCGCGACTAGTGGCCGTTCGCTCGATAGCGAGTTCCCACCCTTTCTCACACAAAAAAAAACCGACTGATCGTGCAATTATCTTCTCTACACGCCGCCGAATTCGCAACGAGGGTAAGCGAAAAGCACAAAATATCTTAGCAGAGTCACTTTTAGGCTATCAAACGACCTCTGCCACCTCCACCCTCATCACAACACAGCCCAGGCGACGAACGCTTCCTTGGATTCAGCGCAGCTTGCAGGTCACACCCCACAGTCAATGGTGTTGGCTCAGCATCATGATCGTCGAGGTGGCGGCGCGCAGGGCTCGTATCCACCTCCTCCATTCGACATGGCGCACAACAGCCATCTACGGCGCGACGCTTCGCCTCTCTTCGTATCAAGGGCCCGTGACGCGGACTGTCCGATTTCCAGGAGTTCAGCGGTCTCGGTATTATTGAGGGGAACCCGTTGATTGCTGCAAAGGGATGTCAGCTTGTCTTGCGTCTCGCCTGTGCGGAAAGTCTGATTGACAAAAGCACCGCGTTAGTCTACATCCTGTCAGCTCCAGTTTCCCTTCCGCACTCACACTTTCTGGCCCGATCATTCGTCGATCGAACTAATCACAGCGATCGAGCTCAGATCATTGGACTTCGAAGTAATTGTTAGGAGCGACTGGCCCCATACGAGCATACGGTTATTTCCGGACCCGAGCTGATGGATGTGGATCCACGCCAGCGTTCACTTTCAGGATGGACTTGAAACGGCGACAATGTGATGGACACAATTTAGTAAAGATGGGGGGTATCATCGACTGTTTCCGTACAACAACCCTGAAGATGACTGACTGAAGATATGAGATATCAAAAATGAATGCGGCCTTGGCATACAGGCGACGAAGGATCATCACGAAAGAGGAACGACACGGAGGACGAGGCAACAATGATGATGACGCTGATAACTGAACGTGAAAGGCGAGCGTTGGATAGTTTCCATGCAGACGACGTGAACGAAGGTGGTCAACGATACACGCGATGATCCAGAACCCGGTGTATTGGAAAGATACAGGCGCTCAAGGAGGGGATTATAGTGTATGGGGATGTCCAAGTTCACGTTGGAAGTAAGCGCCAACCTTCTTCACTTGAAAGCATGATAACCGATTAAGGGGGAGACCAATTCATGAACATCCAGAAGAATTGACGCCCTCGTGATTGATGCAGGCTGGGAAGGGCAGTGAGAGCCGGATGAATCAGCAATCCCGATATCATCCTTAGGAGGTAATAGTCTATCAGTCTATTTATTACATCGCTCATTATACACTGGTCGTGTGCATAGGAGGGGAGACCAGGCTGGTGTCACGACTAGAAGTGCGACCAGCAACGAGGCAACGGGTAACGGAAATAGCATATGAGAAACTAGAAACGATCCCCACACGATAGCAATATACCGATCGTGATAGGATCACTCTCGCGGCAAGGGTGCGATCGAACAGTTGAAGCTCTTGTGAATTATATTAATACATTTTAGAAAGAAGAGAACATTGTCGTAGAACGAAAGACGAGCGGGGAAACGAGGACGAGACAGTTTGCTACATAACCACAGATCCAGGATCACGTTCAAGGAGGAAAAAAAAGGACAACATTAACAACAAGAATCCCATCGGCCAGAAAAGAGAGGCTTGCAAATAAATACCGCTAATAATCTCTGCCTGGGATCGAGTCGGGCGACGCAAAGTGCACCGAGAGGGTGTTGGGACGCGCGAAACAGTGCCCTTCAGCGTCGAAAGCGGATCCAGCTTTTGGATGATTGAGTGCTGGTTGGCGGGATCGCGATGCCTTTGACAGAGAATGTCTAGTGAGTGAAGGAGGACCGTTCGAGGATTAGCTGCTAGCGTCTCCACGAACAGAACTTGAGGATGTCATGAAGGGGAAGTCAGAACGCTTACCTCTTCTAGATACACATCCGTCTCTTCTTGCTCATTAGCGAGATCCTCCAGGGTCCGACCTTTCGTCTCTGGTAGAAGCATGGTCGACCCTATCCCAGTCAACATGATGAACCCTAAGATCACCAGACTTGAATGGGCGGACTAAAATCAGCCATACGGTTATACAGATTCTCAATTCACTGGGAAAGCACTGTACATGGTCTTCACTTGTTTGTTCTCCACGTCTTCCCCATCGGCTTGACCCAGAAGCAAGGTGAACATGACCTGCGCGAGGACGGCGCCAAGTTTGCCCGACGCGGCCGAGATTCCATGCGCAGTCGCTCTGTACCTAGTCGGAAATACCTCGCCGGGGATGATGAACGTAGTCGTGTTCGGCCCGAAGTTTTGGAACAGGTTGGCCAGAGCATAGAGGAAGGCGAAGGCAATATGATGGTTGCTCGCAACGATGGAGTTATATCCGAACCCCATGATGAGGAAGATCACGCCCAGGAAGCCGAAGCCCATCAATTGGATCGGCTTCCTCCCGATGCGGTCGATGAATAAGAAGGAGAGCCAGTATCCTGGGATAAGGCCGGCGAGTGATAGACTGGACAGGTGAAAAGCCGAGAACTCCGTCAATACCCAATGAGAAGGGCGGGGTCTCGACTATCTAAAGGAGATCAAGAAGCGGGATGCACAAATAGGACGTACATGATGTTTCCGACAGCCATGTTGAAGATCGAGTTGTAGATCCCTTGGTTCGAGTGGTTGGATGACGCGCCGAACCCAATGGCGGTGAGGATGATTGCGGGGTTGAGCCCCAGACCATAAAAGGCAAAGTCGAGAGCAAACCACGACCAGGCGCATCCGAAGAGGACTTTGAGGTTGTCCTTTCGCGAAAAGTAGGCAACAAAGTCGCGGCGCGAGGCCTTCTTGACGTCGAGTCGGTTGATCTTGCGGTCTTCGAGTCGCTCGAACTTACCTAAGAACAGCGAGCGATATACGCCGTCATGTGAGCGGGAGAGTGCTGTCAGGAACAAACATGGAAGTGGGGCCCAAGACATACCGTCTTTGACGAACTCTGCGTCCCTTTCGGCCTGATCGATATCACGTTCAACGTCCATCGTAAAGCGTGGCGTCTCTGGGATAGACATGCGGTAGTAGAGAGCTACTGCGGCGGGTATCATGCCCATGCCGATGACGATACGCCACATATGGTCCACCGAGTCGTCGGTCTCAGCATGGAGTATGTGTCGCTTGAAGCTTACTGTGACGATAAGCGCGACGAGACCAGCTATGATGATACATAGACGAGGCTAAGTCCAGTCTATCCTGGAAGTAGGGAGACGAGGTCCGCACTACTTACCTACCAGGTTGCCAAAGCCCTGCATAGCAAAAACCGCGCTCATCATGCGCCCTCTGAACCTGGTCGCAGCCAGCTCAGACGTAATAACGGATGATAACGGATAATCACCACCGATGCCGATGCTGACGGAGTCGGGCGAGATAAGCTTCGGCCAAGCGAATTGCAAAATAGACTGCAGCTCACCCCATGATGAATCGCCATACGACAAGCACGCCGAAGATATTGGCACCCCTCGACTGACCCGCAACAGTCTGTCCGAATGTAGCAACAAGCACTGCATTGCGAGCGCTGATGAGTATGAGGTACTTCCAGTAACTTTTGGAGGGAGGAACTTACTGAAGATCAACTCGATGCCATACATTTTCTTTCGCCCCACGACATCAGCAAGCCAGCCAAAGATCAGCATGCCAAAAAGACTGCCAACTGGGGTCGCGACTTTGAGGCCGAGAGTCTGGCCTGTTGTAAGGGTACCCCCTGCCGAGTATATCAACCCAATCATGAGGGCACATAGGTTGATCGTGAAGATATCATAAGCATCGGTGAAGAAACCTGCACCAGCAACTGAATTTATATCGCTTTCGATCAACAGGATGATTCAGACGCTCTAGGCAAGATGTGCTTACTGAGGACGGCTAGCAGTCACAGATCGAATCGTTCAAGGACATCCTCAATGCGTTTCAGAATAGCATTAGGACCGTAAGACTTACTCCTGACATGATAACGACTGCGAAAGTGTGTCAATCAACATGTAATTAGCAGAGAGATCTGTCGTAGCAGCGACCTACCTGAAAGCAGCATTGTCAATTGCGGCGAGGTTGGCATGCCGTCGTTCGGCATTGGATAGAAAATATGGTTCGCCCAGTTTCAGATGACTCATTAGTAGTAGATGTGAATGAAGTTTAGTGTCGTGTATCACTAGTGCAAAGCATGAAAGGAGGAAGAAGGAAAGGCAAATCTGAAAGCCTTCCTTCTTTATCTAAGATGAATGTAGAGATCAAATCACGAACGTGCGACCCGAATGCGCGAACGCCTCCACTGTTCCGACCCAGACCAGGAACGTTACCATCGAGCTGGGCTTGGCCCTAGATGGAACGTAATTACCCCTCCCTCACTCTTCTGAGTTCTGAACAAGGTAGATGGTTAACCTTCCTGCCAAGGGCGGCTTTCACGCCGAAACGTGCTACTAATTCAATGACGCTTCACATTCCACTCAAGGCCAAATCAATGCAGATCAGTCTGAGGCCCACAACGTTCGTGAGTCAGGCATAAACATTTTACTCAAACTCCGAACGAACATGGTATAAACGTTTAAGATGTACGGAGAGATTAAATGCGTGGATGAGACATAGGAGCTGTGATATGGGAACCGGACATAAGCTGGACAAATGGCGTGCTCACCAGCCTATAGTCACAACACCCTGCTACTCCACTTTATCTTGAATGCCTTTCTTCGAATTTAGTCTTGCAAGGAGTAGGCGTGGAAGCCAAGTATCACTGCAACAGCCAAACTTCCAACAGTTCAATGCGTCTTCTGCCAGCATAGACAGCTTTCACAGCTTCAACGATCAACGGGGCAGGTCTCTCGGCCGTGGCGTGATGGGTGGCAGCAGCACATACTGTACGTGGGCGATATCCTCGATCCCTCAGAACGGCCTCATATCCATGATCGAGAGTTGATGTACCAACATAGTGCCTGCAAGTCCTGCTGCTTATACCCCTGCACGGGCCAGGCGTGGATCCGATGCGTCTCGAGGACCAAGTGAGTGATAAGCCCAGCGGCAACTTCATCCCGCCTTGCTCGTGAGTAACCAGAATCCAACTTCCAATGCAGTGCCAGACTATCCGAGGGCTTCGTTAGGGGATATCCCAAGGAATCCCTTACCTACGCCACCGATGCAAATGCAGCGCCAAAGATCCTTGAGTTTGAGTAGCCCTCGTAGCTTCGTTCCCGATCCCGAATTCTTCGCTCAGCTCCCTCGAAAACGCTTTGGATCCAGACCCCCAACGACGGGTCCCCCGGCTACAGCTCGTCGTAGCTCGTCGGTGGTTCCGCCCAACGTGATATATTTCTACGAAAAGGGCCAACCATACTATAGCTTCACCAATTTCTCGCCCCACCCTGTTCTTTATGAGCATAAAGAATATCCGACGAGTGAGCATCTCTTCCAGGCAATGAAGGTGGGAGGCATTTTCGCTTCCGAAAGCCTGCGATAGTCGTAACTCATTTCCGAGCTTATCGTCGTTAAGTTTCTCCCGCACCGCCCTGCCCTCGCAGAACACATTCGAACCGGCTCGAAACATTCTCGATTCGCGCTGAAAGAGGCTAGACGGTTCGCTCCAGAGGTCCCTGCGGACTGGTTCCACCGAAACGTCGGAGTCGTGAGTGGAACAGGTCGATTTTTATTCCATTCAATAGCGATGCAGGGCTGATCCATTGTCCGATCAATAAATAGATGGACATGGTCCTCTACCTAAAATTTACTCAACACAAATCTCTGAAAAAGGAGCTTGTTCGGACAGGGGATGCTATGCTGATCGAGGTTGAGCGCCCCAAGAATCAATTCTACCTCTCACAAAGATCTAACCAATTCTATCGAATACTTCAGGATGCTGGGGTGAACGACGACTTCTGGGGCAACGGAGCGGATGGAAATGGTCAGAATCAGCTCGGTCTGGCCCTTATGAGGCTTCGAGACCGCCTCAATCGCCAACAATGATCGTCCACCCTTTCGACGCATATCTCGACTGAGCTGGAATGATACCCCCATTCAACTCCCACACTGTATTCACTGAGACCGGGTAGTACCAATAAGAAACCAAGGAGGGATGAAGACGATGCAACGCTATCTATAAAGCACGAGGAACGCAGGTCGGATGGCATCCTTGACGTAGAGGCAGGTCTCGTCATAGTTCAGCTCCTGGCCGACTATTCCGTCGACCTGCAGAAGTGTCGTAAGATTTTGTGTATTATCTATGTTCAAAGAGACGGAGCATGTAGCTTACAGAATCGTACCCCGCCGGGTTTGTCTGCAAGGTCTTATCCCCCTTGGCCATCTGCTTCGATTTCCCCTTGACCATCCTAGCAAAGATTAGAGATCGGTACTGTGATCTTTCGCTGACCTGATAGTCATCTGACCTGGCAGCAATGATAAGAATTAGCCTTCGATTGCTATGCAACATCGTATCGTTCCCCTAAAACTCACTTGGACGATGCGGAGGACGTATAGATCGCTTTACCGAACCTATGAAAACCCTCGCGTGCGCAGTCGAGTCAGCATTGTATACGTCTCGTCCTGCTGCGTTCAGAGTGAGCATCACACCTAAGGAAGTTCCTGTTGGGCGCATGTCCCGCCTGGCCTTGATCAAATGATGTCTTGAGAATACAGCACGTGGCGCAGCCGCGACCGCTGCAAAGTCTAAGGAAGGACGGATTATCCCCAAGGCCACATGTCCGTCTGGTCCCGTGCCAACCGAACGCCTGGTTTCCCTGGGGTAAACCAGACGCAGTGTGCTTCCGTTTCGCTTCGATCGTGGCTCTACAAGATCAGATTAATATACATTGGACCTTGCCCATAGCAAGCGGATGCTAGACAGCGCTTCGGTGGTGCACTCACACGTAGTCGACGAAGCTCGCACGCAGTGCGTTAGGTAGGGCGATCTCGTAGATGTGGTGGACCTGGGGTGCAGGTTGCTTGGTTGGATGTAGCCAGCCTTTATTGAACTCTTTCAGGACTACGAGAATACATAAGTGAGGATAAGATCAGTCGTACGGTTGAGCGCTTGCTCACCAAAATCATACAAAGAGTCTTGAGGGTTGAGCGGTGATAGAGATGTAGATGATGAAGGCGATGCAAGTACTTCAAAAGGTGACCGGAAAACTTTAACATTGACGTGCTCTAAGAGAAAAAATTAACGTTGAATTGAAATGATACTTGGTGAAACGAGAGAAGAAAGCACTGACGCATGATATGCCCGCCGATAGCATTTAGATCCCAGTCAGTGGGGAGCGAGAAGTCGATCGTCCCATCCCAATACTCGATCCAATAAATGTCCTCTCGCATCGGACACAGCACAAGATTCTATAAACATGCGTCTCGGTCAGACGCAGCTGCTTACTGTCCACAACATGGTAGAAAGAGCCACTCACGACAATCAACTGACCGGCTCCAATCTCGCGGTTCATCGTCTCTTCCAACTTCTTCGGGATCCCCGACCAGAACGGCCCGCTCAGCTGTGTTCCGACGACCCACGACGATGCCTTCCCCAGCGCGACGAAGTTAATCTCGAAGCTCTTCAAACTCGGATGCCGCTTGCTGCTCTCGCTCGTCAGCTTCGGCGGCTGTTTACCAAACGCCTGAACGAGGTGACCGCCAGTGTTTGGGTCCATCCACTCCTTTTCACCCCAAACATATCCATCCGGTCCAAAAGTGACGCGGAGCGGGCATCCACCCTTCCAATCTTCAGCCAGGACCGACCAGACATTTGAGGATCCTCCTATTTATGTAGATATTCGAACAACGGATGTGAGTGGTTTGGGAGATTATTCACCCGAGTGTTGAGTGAGACTATGAATGACAACTTCGAAACGCACGCTGTTCAATAACATCATTTACAGACTGATAGGTATACCAATATAGGCCACGTGGGCCGAGAGCGAAGTTGCGTATGGCGGAAGCCATGTTTGGCATTGAGACCAGCGCTTCCAAATCTGGGGGCAGATTTTTCCTGTCAAACGGATAAGAGAACGATCAGCACCTGTCGGAGGCCTCTAATGATGTGCGCCGGTCACGCTGACGATAAAAGCGCTCACCATAGCAAGCCGGTTGCAGACTTTAGAAGGAAGTTCGGCCTCCCATTGTAATCTCCCATTGAGAACCGGCAGCTCAACCGCGGGCCAGTTTCGCTTTGATAGTCCAGCACCATGCTTTAACTTTGTGGCCGATGGATGTTTATTATAGATAGATTAGCAGCAGTTGACTGTGTCCGATGAAGGGGTACAGGTTTCTGGGATAGGTATGTATGCGACGTGGGGAAGAGGGGAAAAACGAGGCACACGTCTTTCAGCAGGCAGAGCACAGCCACCGTGCATCCGGAAAAACAGCAGCACTAACTGAATCAGAAACATCTAAAGATCTGCCTCATCTCTCGCGGATGGAGGTGGAGGCGGTAACTCCCCCTCTACAGTAACGGCTAAAGCGCTCTTCATCCGATCATCCCAACTCACTCCCTTCTGCTTGTTGAGAATTTCGAACCCATCTAGTTCATCTCTCCACTTCTTTTCCTTCTTCAACCGCTCAGCTCGTAGAAGCACCTCCGTCGGTGGAGGAAACTTGACTTCGTCCTTTGTTGGCTCCCGCTCTCGACGAGCGAGTGCACGAGCAGTCTCAAGCTTCTTCGGGAGGGCCTCGTAATAGGACTTGCGAGCCTTGGCGATCGTTTCGGGTGTCTCCTTGTAGTTTGAACGGTAATGAGATTCGGCGGAGAGATCGAATGCGAGATCGCCGAGAGTAGACGCGTCACTGTTGTCGTTTGACGACTCAGGATCCATTAAAGCAGAGCCGGATGTGGGTTCGTTGAACGGTCGGGTCTCGTTGACAATGACCCTGTAAGCCGCTTCGGCGCCCATGCGAACGTCCTTGCGTCTATTAAAGTAGCCGTATATCATACGGGGTATGTTCGTGAATCCGAGAAGACTCGTATACGATACGAGCGTTAGGGGCGGCTGTTCGGGTATCTGAGTAGGTGGTATGTCGAGGTGCGGAGGGATCGCGGGCTGTTCTGGCGGCGAAGGTGGTTTTGGCGGGGGCGGCATTTTGAGTTGCATTGGGGAGAATATGATCGATGATTGGGCGACCGGTGGAGGTGTAGGCTTGGATTCAGGTTCTGAAGAGTCGCTCTCTGGAGGTGCGGGTTCATCGAAGTGACCATCATTCTCCAGCTCCTTCGCTACCACTTCATCCACGTCCAACTTGACTAATGACTTCGTCCAACCTCTCCTCATGCCCTCCATGTACTCCTTGAGCGTGTGCCGGCCGATGAGAATGGTTCCACCAGCCATCTCTCTTCTTCGCTTATCGCCATCTGGCCGTGGTGGTCCAGGAGGGGGACGTTCCTCTGGAGCTGGATCTAGCCCTAACTCGATCCGTCGTCTATCTCGAATGTTCTCGGCGATCAAACGAGCCAGTGCACCGTGTTGATTACCGTTCTTCAGCTCGTAATCCACAGCGGCAGCGACTAAGATTGGCTACGCGAAAAGTCCACCCGTTAAGTCCCTTTCCGTCAGAGGCGGCAGAGGTAGATTCTAATCAGGCTGACGCACCTTGACATACGTCCTGAACCACTTGGCACTTCTGTCATGTGCATCATCTCCTGGCCATTTACAGGCGTAGACCGTAACCTTTCTGGGTAGCTCCCACGGAGGCATTGGCTCCTCTGCCAGATGCTTGACTTTGTCAATGTAAGACTGTCGTATAAGCCTGCACTGTTTTCGATCATAGTAGTACGCTCCCAATAAACCAGATACGGTGCCGACGAAGACCATGACTTTCTTCGACGGCATTTTGGGACGCTTGAGCCATGATTGGGGTATGCCAGTGTGCTCTAGCGCAGCTCGCCATCCTGTAGGCTTTTCGACAGTGGGTGGGACTTTGACTTCGGGAGTAGGAGCCGGTAGTGGGTCGACCTGAGGAACAGCCGGCGGATTTGAAGGAGGTGTACTCATTGAGATTGAGACTGGACCGCCCGAAATTTTGGGCGCTTAAGGGTATCCAAGGCAGGCCCCAGGCACACCGTTTCGTGACAGCCAGCGAAATACCATCCATCACTTGCTCCCTATTCGCTATACTCCCCAGCAATCCAGTTTCACATCTCTGTCTATCTGGACTCTTTCTGGTATGGTGTGGATTGCAATGCGTCTAACGTGATGTTGGAATCGATGTTCTGCTATCTCAGCCTGGCCGAGATTCTGTAGCGAACCGCGGCCAGGTTATGTTCTAGTTGGTCACTGCGGCACTTGACAACTTTGGGCTATATAAGGTGGCTCGCGTGAGGCTCTTCTTTCCTCAGATTTGCAACATCTCCTCGCTTGCTTGTCTACCACCAGTCCTTACCCCGGCCATCAGCTATATTTATTCCATCCCCCCCACTCTCTTTACCCACCCCTTAACGCCACCATTATGAAATCCATCGTCGTTGCCTCCGCCTTCGTTCTGGCCGCCTCTGCCATAGCTGTTCCCTTCACTGAGAAACACTCTGGCTCTGGCCCCAAGTCTCCAGTCAAGGTCCAGGTCTCTGCCCCACCTCACCAGCTCCCAGAGATGAAACCCAGCACCAAGTGGGCTCCCAGGCACGAGCCGGCTCCTCCCTTTAATAAACCCGCCGTTCATGCCCACGTACCTACCCCTTTCTACCAAAAGCAAGGGTCAGATCACGCCAGCAAGCAGGCTGGCAAGCCCAAGAAGGCCGCCACCAACAAACCCAGCAATGACAACTTTGCTACCGTTGACGGCGAGGTTGCGGTTGACCGCAATATGCATCGCCGCGGTAAACCCACCACCGAAGAGTTCGACTCCATGGATCGTCCCGCCAACGAGACGACAACCGATGGAGCTGGTACCCCGGATACCCACAGCCACGACTCTACAATGATGTACACCACGGAAGACCCCGCTACCAATGGTACGATGACTTCTAACCCTATGATGCGCCGTGATGCTCCAACTGGTCAGTCCTTTGACTTTCTAAAACGCGCTATTCTGAATTTCTACTGATGGCCTTGAGCCGTCTCTCATCTATAGACATCCAAATTCTTCAATACGCCCTCACCTTGGAACACCTGGAGAACGCGTTTTATGACGGTGCTCTTAAGAAGTTCAACAACAAGGCGTTCGCCAAGGCTGGCCTTCCTCCGTTTGCTCGCGAACGCTTCGAGCAGATCGCCGCGCATGAGGCCGAACACGTAAATTTCCTTACCACCGCTCTGGCCAGTAACGCGGTCGCTGCCTGCAATTACAACTTGTGAGACCACACTTGACATTTTCCTCTGATTGATCCGACCGTTTTTGACTGATTTCATCGTTGGATTTGCTAGCCCTTACCATGATCCGAAGTCATTTGCTGCACTCTCTATGGTCCTTGAGGGTGTCGGTGTCAGTGCCTACCTCGGTGCCGCTCAGTTCATCCAGGTTAGTACAAAAATTAGCCCACAATAAGGTATTATCTGGTGCTGACAGTGCTACAATTTATCAGGACAAGGGTTACTTAACTGCTGCCGGAGCAATCCTTACGACAGAGTCCCGGTGAGATGCCTCGAAACTCCAAGAAAGTTCATCAGTCTGATCTTTGATGACCTCTCAGTCATGCCGCATGGGTTGCAAGCACTATCAACAAGCTCTCTCCCTGGAGTGGACCCTTAGACACTCCTCTCGGCCTCGATCAAGTCTTCTCACTTGCTGGTATGTTTAGACTATGCTCGTTCTGGTTCTAAGCCAAGCCACACGCTGATTCCCCCATCCCCTTTCGTAGCTCAATTCATCACCAGCTGCCCGCCCAACAATGCCGCACTACCCCTCAGGGCTTTCCCTACCCTCACCATCAAGAACAGGAAGTACGGTGCCGGCGATGTCATCACCCTTGAGTTCGACGCCAGCTCCGCCAACGGCCAACCTACCTACCTCGCCATCTACAGCGGCCTCGACACCTACTACTCCCCGATCGAGAATAACAAGGCCAAACTGCCCGAGGGTCTCGAGGGTACCTCTTACGGTCTCGTAAGCACCAGCAATTCAGCCGTCACCGATCAGAATACGGTCGCTGGCATGGCCGTGTTCGAGTTCTATGAAGAGTATTACAAGTATTAGGCGCTTACATTCCTGTCACCACATATGTACTGGCCACGTTTTTCATTGTTCGTTGACAGGCCAATATCCATATCCTTGACTCATCCAAGTTTCGTGGGGGTGCGGGTCACGTTTGGCAGCGCCTACAGCGAAATCGAGATAAACAGTCATGTCTCGCTGACTAAGCTCATATCATTTGTTTTGTTTCATCCATCTTGTTAAAATGACCTACGCCCCATCTCCACCCTCAAAAAAGAAAACAATTCAAGCGAAGAACGCTTCTTAAAAATGTGGCGTATACTACGGAGATGAATCGCGTACAGCGAAAGACATCATAATCAAACGTCAAGTCCATCGAGATGGGGTCGCTTACGGTGAGGCCAGAGTGCAGCTTGGCCGTTCGAAACTGGAGCATAAGACAACCTATGGCGAGACGTTTCCATTTTGTCCATACTACAACCGTGTGATGTGGATGCTCCGCTTCCAAAAGCCCAATGGCCTTGACTTCCCCGAAGTGAAACCCTTGGCAGAGCTGATCGCGAGGAAAGACTGTCGGCCTCTGTTGCGTCTCGCCCACGCCGAAGATCTGACCCAAAAAGTTCCAGGTTAACTCTTTGTGTTCATCTTTTCATCGCGTTCTGTTTTCAAATTTTTATTGTTGGATTGTTCATCCACCGAATCGTATTGCAGCGACAGAGCTGACTTCAATGGACTTTGCGACATTCGCTGCGAGCAGGTGCTATCTGCAAGTATATCGCACCGCCCCGAGGCCAGCCCTTCAAGCTAATATTCGCATTAAAGGTGCACAACATCATCTTGATGTCGTTGTCGCCCATGAACGGAGACTATAGTCGAAAGTATACAGACTGTTTCCCATACATCGACCCCAGAGACTACTGGCTGAGGACACGGGATATGAAGGCGGAACACCCCCTTGTCACGAGCGTCTACAAAGAAACTCTTTCGGAATCGCGGAACGGGGGAAACGCAGTAAACAGGAGGACGAAGACAGCGACGACTACAGCGACAGGGGAGGCAACAACAATTTCACGTAAGGGGTTTGCGTTGGACAGTTTTCATGCGAACGACGTGAAATGGAAGTGGCCGGGGGTGTACGAACTAATTCGCCACATGAGGCATTAGAAAGATGCGGGCTCTCTCAAACAGGGACTGCAACTTAGGGGTATATCTGCATGATCACCCGGCGTGCTGAGATGCTGAGGAGCTGGCCATTTTTGGGTCGCGCATGCAGCAGGAAATCAACTTCGGTTCCTCCAATACTGAGTGTCATGAGACATCGATTTGCATAAGATCACAAAGGCTGGAAACCCCAGAAATAGTTTTGAAAGTTGGTAGATACCGGATAACCTTGTATTCTGATTTGTCGTGTTCTTCCTCCACTCCCCGTCAGAGTTCACCGCAAAGTCTATTTCTCGAATCTCAAGATGGCATCTCGTCGAATCTTCATTCTTCACGTGCAAAATCATTTATGAGTTGTGTTCGTGATCAAGGGCGCAAAACTAGTGATGAATAAAAAATAAAAAATAAAAAATCCACAAGTTCTCACCAGGCGACCAAAACAAAGCCGCCTTGCATCATGATACATTTCTTGTTGTCTACCGGCGCACTCTGGAAGCCCATCTCAGCGAAGGTCTTGTTCTTTGTAGCTCCTGGCGTGGTGGCCTGAGCAAACAGTTCGTTCTGAGACTGTAGAGCACGCGGCATGGCTGAGCGGCGCCAGGATTCAAAGCGGT
>WSTV01000148.1:0-32569 GCA_019632285.1 Tulasnella sp. 332
CACCACTTGCTCCACAAACCACCTCCTTTATAGTCATGATGGTATCATGATATCATTGGTAGATATTCATGTATAAATAGGGGGGACTCTCAGTAGGAGGATCCCCATTACAATCAACTCATATAACAGTTCTTTAATATTCCAAACCAGCTCTTAGCTTATAGTCCATCAGTCCTATCCCAGTCCTCAAGCAGTGAGTACCCCTAGGTGTCGCCTTAGTAAACCCCTAGATTAGTCCAGGAAGAACTAATCTTACAAGTCTGTGTTCAAGCTGGACTTAGGCGAGATAAAGTCATGACATCATATTAGCTGGTGACTAGCCAAGAAATACCCTTCAGCACTTGAAAGCAGAAGACTTCAGCCCAGCAATGATTCCACATCTGAATCTGCTCCATATTCTACCACAGAGTAACTCCCAGAAGCCCTTAATGTCATGGGAGAGAATCAGGGATATGTTAGGCATGGGCCACAGATGTGAGATGGGTTTAGAATGATAGCATGTTACATGGGTTCCTTGCAACAATATTATGTTTTACCTCTGCCACTGTTGAGTCACGGATTAACTTCTCATTATGTTAGCTCCGTATTATGATTTCAATATATACAATCACTAAATCCTTGTGCCTTGACCCATTCCCTCAGGATGTTCCCGCGCTGTAGAGCGAGGGCTGGCTATAATCCAGGACTAGTTGGTTATGCTTGCTATCAGCGATGCCACCTGAAGTCCCGCTTTCTTGCGATCCCTTTCTACAATTCGATTGATTAAGGATCTTCGTCATATAAAAAAAGACCGATGTGTCGGCCCTGAGACCTTATCGAAGGGGTGCACATTCTACACGTCATCTTCGATCTGACCTCGGACGTCCGAGCCTGGGGTCTAGGCACAATGCCCTCGATTTTTGCGCCTCTCTGATTACACTTGATATACCGGAGGAATAGTCCCCATTTTGGCAACTATGGTTTCGATGACGGCTCTTGGTTTCCCGCCCTCGGGTGCCACCCCGAATTTGACCTATTTCTGAAACCACTGCCGGCAGCCATTACGCCGTTCATAGCACGCCTCAGCCTGCTTGTTGGCTGCTGTTCTCCCTCCCCTCTTCCGACAAGGTGCGCCGAAGAAATACGTCATCCACTGGCTCCTAGGCCCGTCGTTATAAGATGCCTTTGGCGTTCTCAGCTAAAAGGTCTCATTTAGAGCAAACCATTGTGACCATCCTCCTTCCACTCTGAACTTGTACACGACACTGCATTTTCATGGTGTGCACCATATCTTCCGTTCTCCTCGCCTTCGCTGCAGCCTTATCGCTCAGTTCCGCGACTGTCACTTCCCAATTCTCACTCTCCGGCAACTACACTCCCACAGTCATCCCATGTCCTGCCAATCAGACCTACGTCCGGCCCGCATCCTCAGGTCTCTCCCCCTCTGAGAAAGCCTGGCTTTCTCTCCGCCGTCCCAATGTCGCCAATGCGCTCGAGGCCTATCTTGACAACGTCGGCATCCCTGGTTTTAACGTCTCGGCGTACATCAGCGCTTTGAAGACCAATCAGAGTTCGGTCCCGATCATCGGACTGACGATGAGTGGGGGCGGTAACAGGGCAGAGCTCTGCGCTTACGGGGTGTATCAAGCGTTGGACGCCAGATATCCACCTGCTTGGTCTTCCAAGACTGGCGGTCTTCTCCAGGCAATGACTTACACCACTAGCTGTGAGTAATTGCCCTAGGATCACTTCCCCTTCAAAGCGTACTCACAGGTCACGCCTTGGGATCCTTCTCGCAGTGTCTGGCGGTACCATTGCCAACACCGCTCTGGGTGTCAACGGCTACCCCGACCTTCAGACCCTCATCGCCAACAACAACTTCAACTTTTCGATTAGCCCGGCGGCTCTGGAACAGATCGCTGGCAAGGCGGAGTTGGGCTATCCTATCACGTACGTCATACCTCTTCACAATTATTCCAGCGCAATCTAAACTCGTGCAATGCACTTCCATATATACAGTGTTTCCGACATCTACGGGATCTCCTCGACCTTCTACGGCGCTCGATCGGTCTTCGATCAATCCATCGACACACTTGGCTTCACCTGGTCTGGCGTTCAAGTCCAGCCATCCTTCGCAAACGGTTCTACGCCTATGCCTATCTTGATGACCGACGAGGTCATTCCGTACGGACTACAAGGAAGCCTATCATGGAATACAATCAATGGCACTATCCTTTATCCCTCCAACGCGTGAGCCTTCAACCAGTTGCTTGCAGCATGCTACCCCGTAGCCTGGAGAGCTGACTTCCAGTCTAACCTTGATCCAGATCACAAACCTACTACGAGCTCACTCCATTTGAGTTTGGTAGCTGGCGTGGACGCGTCAAGGCCTTGACATAGAATATTTTGGGACTCCTATGAGTGGTGGTCTTCCAATCAACGCTTCTGTGTGCATCAACGGATATGACAGCGCCGCCTTCTGCGCGGGTGCCGGGTTCGCGGCAGCTAACCTTTGTGAGTGCGACTGGTTATGTTTTCCAGAAAAGGAGAGGAGGATAAAGGAAAGGGAAACTCACATAATCCTGTTGTACCCCAGGGCTCGCTGCAAGTACCACTGACGGCGTCCTGGGTCAATTCGCCAAGAGGAGCAAGATCCCTTATCCAGCGAATGAAGATAAACTAGAACAAGGGCGTCTGGGGACCGAGTCGCTCCCGAGCGTTAATGAAATCGGTGGCATTGAAGAACTGCTCAAGGAGAACCTGACGACCATCTTATACGGGTATACGACGAATCCCTTTTATGGGATGAACACGAGCGCGATCGACCCTGTGGCAGCATCACAGAAGGAGCTGTTGCTCGTGGATGGGAGTGAGACTGGACAGGAGAATCCGCTTTGGCCGATAATTCAACCTGAACGCGCGGTGGACTTTATCGTCGTCTCGGATGCTTGCGGCAGTGAACTATCGGTACGCCACTCACTCGATGATCTTCTTCTTCTTCTTCTTTTTTATCACCTGGAAATATTGGCTCATGCAAGATCGTTTTCTGCCTGTAGAGCGGTTGGATGAACGGGACCAATCTCTATAACAGCTATACCTCCGCCAAAGCCGCTGGTTTACCGTTCCCTACGGTTCCTCCCGTGGTTACAATGCTCAACTTGAACCATACCAGCCGACCAGTGTTCTATGGGTGGGTCTATAGGCTTTTGCAACGCCCCCCTTTTGTCTTCGCACCATTTCTGACAGAAAACCTCTTTCTCCTATTATTATAGATGTAATGAACCAGAGGTCCCACTCATCCTCTTCCTCGCCGACTTCCCTTACACCGCTTATACCAACATCTCCTCTTTCGAATCCACCATCACCAACGACCAATTGGAACAGCTCACGTCGAACGCCTTATCCCTCGTGACCCAAGTGAACAACACGCTGAGGCACGATTGGTCGACGTGCATCGCATGTGGTGCTGTGCACAAGAGTCTGAAGCGGTTGGGTATGACGGAACCGGCGAGCTGCAGTCAGTGTTGGAAGGAGTATTGTTGGCAAGGGAATTTGGATCAGAGTCAACCGGGTTTTTTGGAGCCTTCTCTCGTCCTCAATTCGACGTTGAGTTGGGCGGAGTGGAACGCGACCGTTTTCTTCTGAAGACACTGTGATTTCACATACCAACGCCGGTTGACGAGTAGACGTAACGACTGCTTGCTTACGGACTTTTGAGCGAAATGACCTTTTTTTCACGGACTTAGTTTTTCTCATTTTTACACTCCCTGTTTTGCTCTTTCAATGTACATGCCCATTCTACCCTTGTTCGTCTTGAATCACGGAGCCCCAAGGGCAGGACTTTCTCTGTAAGTGCCCAACCATTCCGAAATGCGGTCTGTTCAGCAACGAAATAGTTATCCAACCCCTAGTAAGTTGATCCATCCGTATACATGATCCAGGTCCCCAAGGCATACTGGATCGATCGTACTACTTTGGTGAATGGTCCCACTGCCGTACTACACCTCTAGGACTACCTTATAGTGGCCAGGATGTTGCGGTCACATGCCCTTACCAAGCTCCTGCTTTCCAAATGTTCGAGTAAATTCCAACGGGCCCATTGGAATTGATCATTTGCGTTGGCTCCCACCCCGAAATCACTAGAGAAATATGTCCATGTCCAATTTATGTGGGTGACCGGTACCAGAGTGTGCTTTCTTTGAGTGTTCGGTCTGGTGCTGGCTTTTTTCATAACACAATTGAATGGAAGGTTCTGCACAGCATCTGGTTGCCTCTAATTCATCTGTCTGGAAGCTCTGTGTTTGTATAGCATTTCCCAATTGGCTGTATTCATGTGCACACTTTGCAATTGATGTCTTCGTCTTACTTGGACTCCGTCCCTCTCCGCAAGCCAAACACACGCCTCTCCTGTTGGTCAAATTCTTACGGGGGTGGATGGTGAGAGCTCAGGCAATGCGGGCTCCTCGGCTGGGATCTAAATGACTCCCCAAGAGATCTCTCCCTTTTGATTCAGCAGTAACACGTCCCGGCTCTTGTCCAAGCTCGATTGCTTACTCGTTTGATTCTTGTACTATTAGGGAGTCTGGAATACTACTGAAAGGACAGCCAACAATGGGCTACTTGGAGGGTGTAGTGTTTCCGGTGGTCGGGACTCTGCAGGAAAGGCGTGTTCAGCACGCGCCTGGAAGCCTCCAGTCGTACATCACACCGACGCTTTAGGTTGCGCAGTTAGTGGGTTGTAAAAAGCGGGGTCCGCGTGGACCCCGACCTTGTTGGAGCGGTGCACGTCATCTTTCATCTGACCTCGGACGTCCGAGTCTAGGGTCCAGGAACGATGCCCTCTCTCTCGTTCTACGCCCGATCGTGATATGGGAAGAGTACCCGTCTTGGCAACCGTTGTTTGGACCACGGCTCTTCAGCTCGGACATCGCCCCCGAGATTCACCTATTTTTCGTGGAACCACTACCGGTAGCCACTACGCCGTTCATAGCCCTGTTCGTGCTTGTTGATCGCTGCCTTTCCTTTCCGAGACAGTCACCGCCGAGCAAATACGTCATCCGTTGAGCTCGCTGTTATAAGATGCATTGGAGGTTCTCAGCTAAAAGGTCTCACTCAGAGGAAACCTTTGTGATCATCCACCCCCCCTCTCACCTTGCAAATTTCTATGGCGTTCACCATATCTTCCGTCCTCCTCGCCTTCGCTGCCGCCTTACCGCTCGCTTCCGCGACAGTCACCTCCCAATTCTCACTCTCCGGCAACTACACCCCCACGGTCATCCCATGTCCTGCCAATCAGACATACATCCGTCCCGCATCCTCAGGTCTCTCCGCGTCTGAACAATCCTGGCTTTCACTTCGTCGTCCTAATGTTGCCAATGCGCTCGAGGCGTATCTGAATAATGTCGCCATCCCCGGTTTCAACGTCTCCGCGTACATCAGCGCTTTGAAGGCCAACAATAGTTTGGTCCCGATCATTGGCATGACGATGAGTGGGGGTGGTAATAGGGCGGAGTTGGGTGCCTATGGGGTGTATCAGGCCTTGGACGCTAGGTACCCGCCTGCTTGGTCTTCCCAGACTGGCGGACTTGTCCAAGCCATGACTTACACCACCAGTTGTGAGTGTTGACCCGGGCATCCCTACTTCTTCGAAATATTCTGACTGATCACCTCTTGGATCGCTTCTTTGCAGTGTCTGGCGGGACGATTGCCAACACCGCTCTGGGTGTTAACGGCTACCCCGACCTTCAGACCCTCATCGCCAACAACAACTTCAACTTTTCGATTAGCCCGGAGGCTCTGGAACAGGTCGCTGGCAAGGCGGAGTTGGGCTATCCTATCACGTACGTCACACCTCTTCACAATTATTCCAGCGCAATCTAAACTCGTGCAATGCACTTCCATATATACAGTGTTTCCGACATCTACGGGATCTCCTCCACCTTCTACGGCGCTCGATCGGTCTTCGATCAATCCATCGACGCACTTGGCTTCACCTGGTCTGGCGTTCAAGTCCAGCCATCCTTCGCAAACGGTTCTACGCCCATGCCTATCTTGATGACCGACGAGGTTATTCCGTATGGACTACAAGGCAGCCTGTCATGGGATACAATCAACGGCACGATCCTTTATCCCTCCAACGCGTGAGCCTTCAGCCAGTTGCTCGCAACATGCCGCCCTGTAGCCCAGAGAGCTGATCACCAATCTAACTTTGATCCAGATCGCAAACCTACTACGAGCTCACTCCGTTTGAGTTTGGTAGCTGGCGTGGACGCGTCAAGGCCTTCCTGGATATTGAATATTTTGGGACTCCCATGAGTGGCGGTCTTCCAATCAACGCTTCCGTCTGCATCAACGGATATGACAGCGCCGCCTTCTGCGCGGGTGCCGGGTTCGCGGCAGCTAACCTTTGTAAGTGTTAAGAGTCATATTTTCCAGAAGATGAAGAAGAAAAGACAAAGAAAAAAAAACAAATAGGAAAAGAGAAACTCATCAGAATTTCCTTGTACTCTCAGGGCTCGCCGAAAGCACCACTGACGGCGTCCTGGGTCAATTCGCTAAGAGGAGCAAGAGGAGCAAGATCCCTTATCCACCCAACGAGGACAAGTTGGAACAAGAACGCGTGAGGGCTCAGTTGCTCCCTAATGTCAAAGAACTCGGCGGCATTGAGGAGCTGCTCAAAGAGAACCTCACGACCATCTTATACGGTTATACGCCAAATCCCTTCTATGGGATGAACACGAGCGCCATCGATCCCGTGGCGGCATCGCAGGAGGAGCTTTTGCTCGTAGATGGCAGCGAGACGGGACAGGTGAACCCACTTTGGCCGGTGATCCAACCTGAACGTGCACTGGACTTTATCGTCGTCTCGGACGCGTGCGGTTCGGAGCTTTCGGTACGCACTTCGAATTATGCGCAGCGCAGTACGACGCTCATCCTTCCGATCCCCTCTTAGAGCGGCTGGATGAACGGGACCAACTTCCACAACACCTATATTTCCGCCAAAGCCACTGGCCTACCTTTCCCTACGATCCCTCCTGTGGTCACGATGCTCAACCTGAACCATACCAGTCGGCCGGTGTTCTATGGGTGGGTCGCGCCGTCATAGCCTTCTGAAGCTCTATTCCATTTCCCGCTATTGCTAACGATATTGTCCCCATCATCTATTACAGATGCAATGAACCAGACGTCCCACTCATCCTCTTCCTCGCCGACTTCCCGTACACCGCTTACACCAATATCTCCGGACTCCAATCCACCATCACCAACAATCAAGTCGAACTGCTCACCTTGAACTCTCTATCCCTCGTCACCCAAGCGAACAATACATTGAGGAGCGATTGGTCGACGTGCATCGCGTGTGGAGCGCTTCAGAGGAGTCTGAAGCGTTCGGGCATGGCGGAACCGGAGAGTTGCAGTCAGTGTTGGAAGGAGTATTGTTGGCAAGGGAATTTGGATCAGAGTCAGCCGGGTTTTTTGGAGCCTTCTCTCGTCCTCAATTCGACGTTGAGTTGGGCGGAGTGGAACGCGACCGTTCTCTTCTGAGAGATACCGTAATGTCACATGCTAACGAACCTTGACGAGGTAGATGTTGACTGCCTACTGATGGACCTTTTTGAACGAATGACTTTTTCCCACGGACCATGTTTCTCAGTTTACACTGCTTCTTTGTCTCGCTGCTTTCTTCAGTGTATGTGCTCATTCTATCCTCGTTCGTGTGAACCGCGGAGTGAAAGGTACTTTCCATCCAAAACTTGTCGGTTATTGCACTATCAAGAGGACACACGACTATTCCGAAAAAAAAAAAAAGAGTTCTGGTTAGAAGCGAAATAGGGCTGAAGCAAGCCCTGACAAGTTGAACTATCTTGATTTAACGAGCCTTTTCCACCCTGCCATCTACCCATACACTCGCATCATCTGTCGTCTGACCCTGTACGTTAAAGTCCAGGATCTAGGGACGATGCCCCAGAGCTCTTCCCGTCGCCTCCCAATACTGATCACACAGAGGATGAAGCGAACCCGTCCTCGGTCTTCTCTGCGGTAGGCTGCAGGGTTGCGGAAGGAATTTCAGCTCAATCCCCGTAATGTCCGTCGCCTTTGGTCAATCACAACTCTTCAGTGTACTTATAAATCACCCGTTTGCTCATCTGGAAGGTCTCATATGTACAACTCTTTTGATCCTTCGATATGCTCTTCTTTTGAGTTTTGATCTTTGTGTGAAACGACGGCCAGTAGCCACTATGCCGTCCATTCCCCACGTCGGGTTGCCCGGTTGTTTACTTCTCTCCGACAGGTTCAGCGCCCAGCAAATGCGCCACCCGTTATGCTCATTGTCATAAATGCCTTGGGAATTTTGAACCTAAAGCCACAGCACAATCAAATCGACCTCCAATCTTGTACACGACACCCAATTTTCATGGTGCACACCAACTCTTCCGTCCTCCTCGCCCTCACGGCCTTCTTACCGCTCAGCTCCGCGATCGTCGCCTTCTAATTCTCACCTTTCGGCAACTACACTCCCACAGTCATCACATGTCCAGCCAATCAAACCCATATCCGCCTCGCATCCTCAGGTCTCTCCCCGTCTGAACAAGCCTGGCTTTCGCTCCACCGTCCTATTGTGGCGAATGCGCTTAAGGTCTATCTTAAAAACGTCGCCATCCCTGGTTTCAACGTCTCCTCGAACATCTGGGCTTAGATGGCCAATGAGAGTTCGGTCAAGTTCGTCGGACTAACGATGAGTGGTGGTAGCGGGGCGCAGTTCGGCGCTTCTGGGGCATATCAAGCGTTTGATGCGAGATACGCCGCCTGCTTGGTCGTCCAAGACTGGTGGACTTCTTCAGGCCACGATTTCCCAATGTCACCTGTAAGTGTGACGAGCCGCATTCTCTAGAAAGAAGAAAGAAGAGGGAAAGAAAAGGGAAATAAAGGAAATAAAGCTCACTCGAGATTCTCTAATGCCTTCGGGACTCGCTGCAAGTACCACTGCCGGCGTTCTGGGTCAATTTTCCAGGAGGAGCAAGATCCCCTATCTATCCAACGAGGATAAGTTAGAACAAGAGCGACTAAGGGGCCTGTCGCTCTCCAACGTCCGGAAACTTAGAGCCATCGAGGGGCTGCTCAGAGAGAACCTAACGACCATCTTATACGGTTAGACGATGAATCCCTTTAATGAGATGAACGCGAGCGCGATCGATCCCGTGGCGGCATCGCAGAGGGAACTTTTGCTCGTGGATGGCAGTGAGACGGGACAGGTGAACCCACTCCAGCCAGTGATCCAACCTGAACGCGCACTGGACTTTATCGTCGTTTCGTACGGGAGCTACGCCGAACTTCGGTATGCACCTCGAATTACATGCGGTACAGTTGGATCCTGATTCTTTCGACTCTCTCTTTTTTTTTTGCTCTATAGAACGGCTGGATGAACGGGACCAACTTCTACAACAGCTATTTTTCTGCCAGGCCACTGGTTTACCGTTCCCTACGATCCCTGCGGTGGTCACCATGCTAAGCTTGAACTATACTAGTCAACCGGTATTTTACAGGTGGATTCTCAATGGTCGTTCGCAACACCATCAGGCGTCATCGCCGATAGAACATCCCTTCTGACCACCCCCGTCATTATAAATGCAACGAACCCGACGTCTCACTCATCCTCTTCCTCGCTGACTTCCCTTACACCGCTTACACTAATATCTCCGCGCTCCTATTCATTATCATCAACGACCAAGTCGAACAACTCACCTCGAACGCTTTGTCCCTCTTGACTGAAGCGGACGGCACGTAGAGGAGCTATTGGTCGACGTGCATCGCATGTGGGGCTGTTCAGAAGAGTCTGATGCGATTGGGCATGGCGGAAGCTGAGAGCTGCTGTCAGTGCTGGAAAGAGTATTACTGGCAAGGGAATTTGTATCAGAGCCAGCCGGGCTTCTTGGAGCCCTCCCTCGTTCTCAATTCAACCCTGAGCTTGGCGGAGTAGAATGCGACCGTTCCCTTCTGATCCTCAAGTCTGATATCAAACACGAACGATCTTGACCAATATCCGTTTAACACCTTGCTTATGAAAACCGTCTAATAAGTTGGCAAAGTTATTGTGCCCTCAGGACCCCGGCTATTCCGAAATGCGGTCCGGTCATCAATGAAATTAGTCGTGCGTGCTCTTTCAACCACCGGCTAACCCAATCTCCAGTATGTCGAACCATCCTTATTCATCAAAGCTCAGATAACAGATAAAATTAATGCCACGTAGATGGATCCCCTTCCAGCTGAGATTCTCATCGCTATCATCAACGCATTGACATCTCACACGCAACCAAGCGCCTACACATACTCCTCTGAAGTCAAAGCTACGCTCAAGAATCTTGGACTCGTAAATTGTGCCTTCCACAAGTGGTCAAGTGGATTGCTCTACCGTCGGGTTACCGTCAGCGACGATCAGATTGCCAAGCTACAAGCGACATTATCGCCCTGCACACCGCGCGCGATCTCCCTAGCGAAACGAATCCACTCCCTCCGCCTACATGTGGCCAAGGCAGAATCTAACGCCGGCATAGATTACCCCTCTACCTCCATGTTCAAGGTTGAGCACGTTGTCCAAGCTACGGCTCTGTTGCAGATCCTATCTCCTACCACTACCCTCCAACGACTGTTTGTGGAGATGGCTCTCACGGTCGAAACGCTCGATCTACAAAACGCGATTGGCTCTTTCACAACGTTGTCTGAACTTGTACTCGGCAATGGGGAGGACAGGACACGCCCCTCCTTCTGGATGATCGAGTTGGCACGCCGTCCGTACAGCTGTCTCACGACACTCCAATCCTTGACGATATTGGACCTGAACATTTGCCACCACTCTGACATGCATATCGTGTTCCCGAAGCTCACGAGCCTCGAGGAACTGGTGATCATTCGCCCCTGGGGGCTCGGAAGAATGGAAGAGAGTGGAAGAATCTTTGCAAAGTTATTCACCCCACCCCGATCTCTAAAGAGGTTGGTCATCATCTTAGCCAGTGGATGGAAGGATTGGCCCATTCAATTCCTTAACGTGGAAGCCTTCGGTCCAGCGATGATTCCGCATGCTGAACAGGTCCTCATCCTGCCGGAGGACGAATCACTGGAGCCCTTGATGTCATGGGAGACAATTAGAGGCATGATTGGTGCGGGCCACAAGTGGGAAATGGGTTAGAATGATAGCGTGTCGCACAGGGTTCTTCTGTTCTTTGTATGTAAAAGAGTAACAACGGTACTGTGCCTGACAATGCTGCTTCTTTGAAAGATACTGCCTCTCAACAATCCTAATAGTCAGGGCGATAAATCATCATTTTGTCATGAGAGTCTCCAGCAATCTGTGTTAAGCTGAAGCACTGCGAGTCGTGCCGTTCCGTCGAACATCTTGACAGCGCCTGCGCTGCATCTTCCCGTTCCGTGCGTGTCCTATTCGACATATCATCAACGTAGCTCAGTCTATACGAAGCAACGCCATGCTCTTCATTTGATCGTGAGCAGTCTGGTCGCCTATTTTGAATACCCGCTAGAGATGAAGCGGAACAAAAAGAGCACCCACGACGCCGTCTTTCGCTCCGAGCCTCTAAGTTGTACTACCATCATACAGCTTGTCTATAGAAAGACAGCTATACAAGGGACTTTCGCTGCATGAGGAGCCCACTTTGACCAAGCGTCACTTTAGTTGAAGAGCATTATCACCTTTCAGAAATCGTCCTGCCCCGCTAGAATAATCCAGATATCTTTTTTTTTCCTCCCAGATACAGAACTCGCCGAGCAGCAGTCCAGTCGTCTCTTTGGACTCCAAATCTTATTACAGATTGCTCAAAACTTTTGGATCATTCGTCCTTGGATCCGCCCAAACCTCGGCTTGGACCCCAGAATATCCCATCGGGCCATTGAGTTGTAGGTCGGCTCTGGGGAGTTTGTGGCTGGCCAGGTACTCCTCCGACTACTCCGAAATGCGGCCCAGTCAGCAATGATATCGATCCTTCTCCTCAACCCATAGTAGGCCCAACTACCCTTATTATTAAGACTTTAATAGCAAAGAATACCTACATTACTCAGATGGCTACCCTTCCAGCTGAGATCAGCATCGCTATCGTCAACGCACTGACGTTCGACACAAAGTCCAGCGCCTACACATACGCATCTGAAGTTAAGGCTACCCTCAGGAATCTTGGACTCGTAAACTCCGCGTTCTACGAGTGGTCAAATGGACTACTTTACCAGCGAGTCACGGTCAGCCATGATCAGATTACCATGCTGCGAGCCACCTTGTCGCCGTCCACACCACGCGCGATCTCCCTAGCGAAACGGATCCGCTCACTTCGCCTGCACGTGGCCAAGGTGCATTCGCATGTATACACAGAAGAACCCACGTCCGTAGAGGAGCACATCGTCCAAGCTTCAACTCTCTTGCGGATCCTAGCTCCGAACACCACTCTCAAGCGCGTCTTTGTGGATCTGGTTCTCACTGATAATACAATCGACCTACAAAATGCGGTTGGCTCCTGCTCAACGTTGTCTGAGCTTGTGCTTGGAAGCCTGGAGGAAGGGGCAGGAAGCTTCTGGATACACGAGTTGGCGCAAGGCCAATATAACAGCCTCAGGACACTCCGATCGTTGACGATATTGGACGTGAACATTACCTACTTCCCCGAATTGCACGTCGTCCTCCCGCAGCTCAAGAGCGTCGAAGAATTGACGATCATTCGTCCTTGGGGGCCTGGGAACTTGGAAGAGAGTGGAAGGATCTTTGCGGAGCTCTTCACCCCACCCCAATCTCTGAAACGGTTATCTATCATCCTCGCCAGTGGGTGGGGTGTCCGTCCCTTGCAGCGCCTGACAGTAGAAGCCTTCGGTCCAGCGATGATTCCATACTTCGGTCAGTTTTTCATCTCGCCAGAGGGTGACGTGCAGAAGCCCTTGATGTCATGGGAGACAATCAGAGATATGATCGGCGCTGGCCATCAGCTGGAAACGGGCTTAGAATGATAGGACGCCGCACAGGTGCCTTTGCTTCTGCAATGTCAAAGAACAGCAATAGGACGTTTTACCGCCGCCAGTGACGATATTGCGTCTTTGCAACAGTGTCTCATGCCATTATTGCACAATCTTAATAGTCCCAGAAATGTATCATCATTTGAGACTCACTGACGAACTAAACCCATGTATTACGCCGAAGCCCTGTGAGTCACAATGTGCTTCCGAACACGTTGAAAGTGCTTGGGATCTTTCCGTTGCGTGCGTGTCGTATTGACAGGGCAGCATATTTTCAACGCAGCTCGGGCTATACGGTCTGAAACCATACTCTTCGCTTGATCGTAAGCGAACTAGCCGTCTATTTCCAATACCCGTCAGAGACACCGCCTTCCGTTGTAAGCTTCAGGGTTATACTACTGCACTCCAGCGTCTCTACAGAGAGATGGATGTACACGGACTTTCACCACACGAGGAGCCCCTCCAGCCAAGTGTCACCAGCTTTCGGAAATCGTACTTCAAAGCCAGAATCATTCAGACGCTTTTTCTTTCAGGATACACAACTCACGATCGCCGAGCACCAGCAGACGCGCCTCTTGACTCCAAGTCTCCGCTTTCCTTAGAGCATGCTTGAGGCGTCTACTGCAACCTTCGGGCTCGCTCCAACTAGGTCGCTGAATTATGAATTCTGGCAAGTTGGTACATTGAACATGGATATGGGCTACGAAATTGCCTTACTTGTGGGTTGGGGAAGACGCGTCGTGATCACCAAGTATATGACTAAGCACTCCCTTGACTCTTCCGGCAGGCGGTCCAGTTACTAATCTTTCAACTCCTCAGCCGCCTGGTTAAGCCCTAGTAAGTGGATCCATCCTTATGATGGAGCCTCAAGTTAACCAGAAAATCAATACTGTTTAGATGGCTGCCCTTCCGGCTGAAATCGTTATCGCTACCATCAACGCATTGACGTCCGACACCCAGTCCCGCGCCTACACGTACTCACCTGAAGTCAAGGCGACCCTCAAAAATCTTGGACTCGTGAACTGCGCCTTCTACGAGTGGTCAAACGGACTGCTCTATCGTCGGATTACAGTCACCGATGACCAAATCGGCAAGCTACGAGCGACACTATCGCCCTCCACACCGCGCGCGATCTCTCTAGCGAAAGGGATCCACTCCCTCCGCCTACGTGCGGCCGAGGTGGAGTCGAATGAACACTTGGATGAGCTCATAGCGCAGGCTTCAGCTCTCTTACGGATTCTAGCTCCAAACGCCGCCCTGGGGCGCCTTTTCATGGACCTGGTTCTCCCTGGCTACACCGTCGACCTACAAAGTGCGGTTGGTTCTTTTACAACGCTGTATGAGCTTGTCCTCGGCGGCCTAGAGGAGAGGGCACTAACCTTCTGGATGCTCGAGTTGGCGGGGCGAAAATATCACTGTCTCCAGACACTCCGATCCTTAACGGTCTTGGACGTCAACATTACCAACCACCGGGATTTGCCCACCGTCTTCCCGCAGCTCACGAGCATTGAAGAATTGGTGATCATTCGCCCTTGGGGGCCTGGAGACTTGCAACGGAGCGGGAGGAGCATTGCGATGCTATTCACCCCACCCCTATCTCTAAAGCGGTTAACCATAATCTTAGCCAGCGGATGGAGGACCTACCCCTTGCGGCGCCTGAAAATAGAAGCTCTCGGCCCAGCGATGATTCCATATGCCAAACAGGTCCTCATCTTGCCGGATGACCCACAAGAGACCTTGATGTCATGGGAGACGATTAGAGAAAAGATTGGCGCGGGCCATAAGTGGGAGACTGGGTTAGAATGATACCTCGCTTCTCATTTGTCGAAGTACAGCAATAACGCGTCTTGTCGCTGCCACTGTTGAACGAAGACTTGATGAATCATGTACTGGTTCCTTCTTTGCGCTAGCTTTTGTATCTCAACACACATGAATCATTCCTAGATCCTTGATTCCATTCACGTGACGCGTCCATTGGATGTCATCCGAGTGCCGGAGCGAATGGAGGTTTTTGGCCATGATTATTCCGACTTTGTTTCGCGATCGTGAATGAATCCAGGTTGACAAGATGAGACATCGAGAGTTAGCTTTTGTAGGCATTTGCCGCCCAGGTTGTTGGGATGAAGTGCCGAAACCTTCACGATCACAAACGACGATTAACAATTGACGGTTAGTGATTACTTTTGGATGATGGATATTTTCTTCTCGCCCTCGTGTACCCATCAGGTAGAATGCGACGCTTTTAGAAGCCCCCGCGGAATCGAGAGAGATTTAAAGCTTGAAGAAGAGCTGATGAAAAGAAGAGCTAATGAAGAGATATGGCATGAAGTGTCACTTCTGACCTCTACCATAGTACAATGAAAGATGACTACTTGGGAGCAGACATCCTGCTGCCATAGAAGTCTACATACTATTCCGACTATTCCGAAATGCGGTCCAGTCATTAATCTCTTATCCCCTCAGCCACCCGGTCTACACTCTAGTAAGTAGACTCATCCCATTGATTGACATTCAGGTTGACAGAGAAAATCGATACTGTTTAGATGACTACTTTTCCGGCTGAGATCGTCATCGCCATCATCAATGCGCTGACGTCTGACACCCAACCTGGCGCGTATACATACTCATCCGAAGTTAAGGCCACTCTCAAGAATCTTGGTCTTATAAACTGGGCTTTCCACGAGTGGTCGAGCGGACTGCTCTACCGTCGGGTTACGGTCAGCGATCATCAGATTGGCCGGTTACTAGCGACACTATCGCCCTTGACACCACGCGCGATCTCTCTAGGGGAAGCAATCCGCTCCCTCGGCCTACGTTCAGCCAAGAACTTAGATGAGCATTTCGACCAAGCTTCAGCTCTGTTTCACATCCTAGCTCCTCACAACACTCTCAAGCGCCTTTTTGTGGACTTGGTTGCCACTACCGAATCAAACAAACTGCAAGATGCGATTGGTTCCTTTACATCCCTGTCTGAGCTTGTGCTAGGCGGTCAGAAGAAGGCGAGACAAAGCTTCTGGATGATCGAGTTGGCGCAGCGCCAGTTTCACTGTCTCGCGGCCCTCCGATCGTTGACAATATTGGACCTTAACATTACCCACCACCCCGATATGCACATTGTCCTCCCACAGCTCTCGAACCTCGAGGAATTTATTGTCATTCGCCCCTGGGGGTTCAGACACAGATTCTTGGAGAGCGGAAGAATCTTCTCAGAGTTATTCACCCCACCCCGATCACTAAAGCGATTGACTATAATCCTCGCCAGTGGATGGGGTACTACTCCCATTCAACGGCTGACAGTGGAAGACTTTGGCCCAGCGATGAGTCCGTATGCTGAACAGCTCCTCATCTTGCTAGAGGGTGAGGGGGGCTGGATGTCATGGGAGAGAATTGGAGGTATGATTCGCGCAGGCCATCAGTGGGGAACGGGTTGAGAATGATACCTTGCTTCTCAAATGTCCAAGTACAGAAGTAACGCGCCTTGCCCCTGTCACTGTTGAACGAAGACCTGTCGAATCATGGACTAATTCCCCGTTCGTTCTACCTTTTTGAATCTCAATATAAATACGGTTCTTCGATTCTCGTGACGCGTCCGGAAGTTTCCGGCTCTGATCCTTGGGATCTCGTCTCGCGATTGCAAAATGAATCCAGGTCGACGAGATGCGACATCGAGAGTTGGCTTTCGTAGGCGTTTATCGTCCAGGTTGTCGTTGGTGCTGTCTCACGGCAAAGTTGGGAAATCAAATCACATCGATATTAGGTTCCAGGCCGCCCAAATCTCCACCCCCTTCTGTTCCGCCCCTGCGGCATCTTATCTCCAACCTACTACCTTGGTTACCTCGCGGCTTAGGCAAGCGCGCGAAGTCGGCATCAAAAGCACTGGCCGTCTGCATGCACAAACCATCCGCAATTTTTGGAGGTGTACATGATCCCCGATTGGAATCTGGACCAGGAGCCTTGAAATTGCAACCGCACCCTCGAGACTAAACAACCATCCGCCTCTGACTCTGATCAGAAAAACTCCTGTCCAGAACAACTATCAAAAGAGCCGACGACGCAAGGGCATCCACATCGAAGAGTGACAGGATGGATTTGCCGCAACACCGCGCATCTCTTCGTCCCTTGACTAGATACGCCTATTCCTTTAAGCAAATACTTTACGCCCCTCTCAGATTTCTCAAGCCACCAGCCTCACAGGGCGCGGTCCGGGTACGAGGGTTTTCAGGTCAGTGTGCTCTCGTTCACGTTGCCTGCGTCGGTCTTGAGCGCTGAGATTGTCAATTCCATCCATGAATTAGTCGTTCCATTGCTAGAAGTTTCCCTCCAAGACGTATTGGAAGGAAGGCATCTACCCCCTCTGACCGCGGCGGTGAGCGATGGAACATGTCTATCAGCATGAAGCGGTCCTGAGATGGAAGGCTTACCTGGCTTTAGGATTTCGAAGACTACTTACGCTTCGTCGAGCACAGTGTCGAGAACCTGTAAGCATCTGGCGCAGGCAGTTCGCCGGTGTTAGTTGAGGCTCTTGACTCACGCCTCGTCTCTTGTCTATCGTGTAGCTACTTCATTCACTGGCTCGATGACTATACTGCTAAATACAGGGCGCAGATGGTAAACTCACCTCACGAACACTCTTCCCAGCTGGCCCTTTCCTACGCCCGCGCTAAAGCAACCTTTTTCTCACCTCGGAGTAACTTGGAGGTCAACATCGACGGTGTCAGCCTTTCCACAATGCTCCATCCCGCAGATCCTATCAATGCGTCCTCTAACAACGCTAAAACCATCCCCACATGCCCATCCCCCGAACAATTCACACGCGCCCGGAACGAGATAGAGCATATGCTTCGAAACTCTCTCACAAATTTCATAACGACACACGCACAGGGCAACGCCTGTATTCTCCACTTGCTCGGCGGCATCATTTGCGGCATTTTATGCATCATATGTGGATTCATCGTCATCCTATGCCAGATCACACAACATCCGAGATCGATAGGCTCGAAAGGTGTCCGTCTGGCGGCCATGCCGTTTTTCCTTGTAGGGTTCACCGCGATGATCGGATGTCTTCATGGTGTATGCTTTATCATGTGGTTGTTTGGGGAGGGGAGGCAGTTGAGGGACTATGAGTTGGCGAGGCCAGAGATCTCAGGCGTCCTGAGCCATACGACTTTGATGCCGTTACAAGGGATAGAGCCGGCAAGAATAGAATCTAGAGGAGAATCCATTGGAGGTGTGAGCGGTATCAATGGAGAATGGACAGGGAGGGAAGGCGATGATTGTCAGATATCAAGCATTCAACTTGGACATCCGAGCTTGCCCAAGACATCGTACACTTCCGTTGCTGGGGGATGGAAGGATGATCGAACACGATGCGCGTCTCTTTCCCCGTCGACTCGGTCCGGATCGAGCATGACCATCATTGCGCCTTCTCCATCCATCACCAAGCCCCAGCCAGTTGCACGGACAGCTTCGTCTTCACTCTCCCCCATAATCACCGCCAACATATCTACACCTCATCTTACCATCGAAGACCCTCCAGACGACCAGCGCCTCTCATCCATCTCCTTGGCGTTCGATCCATCAGACCCGTCGCCTTTCACATCCTCCTCTCCAGCACACATCTCACAACCGTTCCTCGCGAGAGACGTGACACCGGGGATCTTCCCAGAAGAACCGCCACCCAGACCACCTGCCTCAGATCAGCGTGACGTTGGACAACGACATCAATTTTGTTACGCCAACTCGAACCGGATGTCCACACTCGTTCAGGCCATGTACCACGAGTTCCACCCCACCGCTGCGTCCGAACGAATCGGTCCGAAGCCTCGAGTGTTTGGACCTATGACACGGATCGAGAGCTGTGTGATTCAACGGAGCAATTGGGAGGTCGTCGTGAGGACCCTGTGCATATCCATGACCTTGACCGCGGTACTACTGGGCTCGCTGTGGTGTGTGCCGACCCATAAGAGGAGTTGAAATGTTCTCCGCATGACGGGCGTAGAGGGTCGTTTCTTCATAACCTTGCGATCAATCACAACCACAACAACCGAGCTTGATCTCCATCGTCCTTTGTCCAACCGTCTTTTTCGCTTCACAGTGTATCTTGCCATCGTTCTATATCTCCTCGGCTTGCTGATACTACATTATTCATAGTTATACGTCCTTCCATCGCTGTCCTCCCATTCTTGTCCCATCGTTATCAATGTATCTCTCCACCCCCTTCTCTATCTGTCATAAGAATAATATTGTACAAGAGCAGGATCAGTTCAACAGAAACCCCCATATCGTGTCTTCAACATGGTCTGAGAGGCATTCAGTCCGATAGGCATTCGCTGTGTATTAACTTCACCACTTCGGTGAAACGGATAAGTAAGAAAAAGAGGAATATGAGAGGACCTGGCACAAGGGCGATACGACGATCTTCTTATGCCAGGAGGACGTTCGAAAGGAAAAGCGACCATAATTGGCTTTTGACTCGTTCCCCCCCAGTCCTCACCGCTCAAAGACCGGTGAGAAATGGATGGGAACTAAACCGTTTTACGCCAACTCCTCAATCGGGTCCCCAGAAGAAAACCGTCGTATCGACCTTATGGCATAGTGTGTGAAAAGGTGTATGTTGTCATTTCGGGATGTGTACGGCAGGGTTGGTGGGTTGGCCTTCTTCGGCCGAGCCTTAGCCTGATGCTAAAGCTTTTACACAAGAATTGTCCGTGACAAGATTCACCACGGCCGATCCTGTCACACATAGACGGTAAGTGCCATTTGTTGACTGAAACGGGATTTTTAAAAGTGAGAGGAAAACCACTGACAGTCCAATTCAACTTCTCCAACGCAGCTTTCGCAGCGAGCTCCTTCGCTATCTGCTTGCTCTGGCCTTGCGCCTCACAAATGTATCCTTTACTTTGTACTAAGGAGTAAGAAGGGTGGCGTCAGTACAAATTAAGGGATAAGAGTCAAAGGAGTGATAAGGAACGCAAGGACCCTCACAGAATAATTTTGCCGTCCAAACGGTATGTTGACCCTGACCCTCACTCGTAAGCTTCCACTCTGGCTGCGTAAACTTTGTCTTTGCGCGCTCGTTCAGTTTCGCCAAGGCGCCTTTCAATATCGATGACTTGTCTACTAACATGCTCGCAGGACGAGGTGGTGCGATAGCGAGCAGGGGGCGTTGAGGCGGTGTCGGGGTGGGTGTGGAAGACCCATGGGAATATATCGACCTTGGTGACGTGGACTGACTCGATAGATAATTTGAGGGTGGATATTGACTTGAGCTGGTGGCGATGAGGGCGTTGTCGATGAAAAGTGAGGGGTCGTATATGGAGATGAGATGTGCTGGATTGAGGGTGTTTGGGTAGGCCGTGGGCTGGGTCTGAGATGGTGGCGGTGGCTGCTGATAAGCGACCATGGCCGACGTACTCGTTGGAGGTGGTGATGAGACGACTGTCGATGGGGATGAAAAGACTTGATGTGAGGTATATGCTGGCGGGAGAGCGGGTTTTGATAGTGCTTCTGACTCTGAACTCTGCCCGTCGATATCCATCATATCCATCGGGTCCCCATCCACGTCGCTATTCCTCGCAGCAGCGTTCATACGATCGAGATCTGTAGGTGGCTTGGGCTTGGGTTTGCTGTCCCCTTCCGGGAGCTCCATCTTGGCGTGCACCACCATCGCCGACGATGGCGGTGGCGCTGACCGTTTCTGATTTACCTTTTCGACCAACTGCATCACGACGCCGACGTCTACACCTTCTTCGATTATGAACCTCCGTAGAACGGTGATTACCAAGTCCTCCGCCCACTCCTCCGCCGGCGCTGAGCCAAGCTCGAGGGCGATGCCGCCAATATAGCTCTCCACTACCGCCGCACGGTTATCCACGGACTGCACGACATTAGCTCTATCACCCTCTGAGCATCGAATGTGCTTCATCCACCCGTACTGGTCCGTGACGATCGCTAGACACTCTTTTGACATGAGTTTCACTCTGCCGCGCTAGAGGGGTGCAAAGTTACGCAAGTAAAAATAAATAAATGAAAAGAGAAAAGAAAAACAGGGGTGGTTGAGCGGCACCACCACTCGAGAGAAATCAGTTCCTCAGGGCTAACCTTGAGAGCGGCCGCCTTCTTCATTGGCAGCAGACGGTAGAGCAATTTGGAAATCGTCGAAAATAAGACGCCCTCGCCGACGAACGCCAGCCGCTCCCAATCGCGTGGCGATTCGTCACTCGGATACCCTGCATGGTAATAGCTCTTGTGGGTGAACACGAGTTCGGCGATACGATCAGACAACGTTGGTAACGACAGCAGGCCCATTGGTTCAAAAAATGGAGGAGGGGGGCGGGAGGGGGTGTGGAGGGAAAGAATTGACAAAGGGATAGAAAAGGGAACGAAGAGTGTTCATTACCTCAGCTATACACATCCTTGGGAAACTTCACTTGCTTCCATTTTATTCTCTTGTGGACTGAACTAAACTTCGGAACAACATAGTCAACACGGGATTTCAACCAGCTCCGTCCAGTCGCTACTTTATTTTTTGAACGCAGTTCAGTCGTGTATGGCGTAAACAACCTGGTTTACAGAATTCGAAAAGTGGATACAATCCAAGTGAACCAATTAAAAAAGATCATCTCGCCACCTAGGGGCCAAACAGAAGGGTGTAAAGGGAAACAAACAGTCACGGAACGAAAGGACAGTGCTCGATCAGAGGGAAGAGACGCGGCATCAAAACTGAGGGATGGTGGTGTTTGCAACAAAGTTTTGAGCGATGGTGTTGGTGGTCGACGCAGGCACGGCTGAAAGCTGACCCGAAACGCCCAACTGCTGAATGAGCCCGAACATCTGACTGGGAGTGAGGTTTGAAGCTTCGGAGAGAAGTAGTGCAACGATGCCAGCGATGTGAGGGGTCGCTTGAGACGTTCCGGAGAGGATCGCTGTCGCGGTGTTGGAAGAGATGCCGCAGGATACCACTTGCTCCCCTGGTGCGAAGACAGTCACGGTCGAGCTGTGACGAATAGGGAAGACGATGTGTGTTTTAGGATATTTAGGATACGCTATGCATGCCTCAACGAAGGAAAACGTACCCGAAGTTAGAGAATGAAGAGACCTGGTCGAGGATGTTCATAGATCCAACGGCGATCACTCCAGGAGCGGACGCGGGGCTATCATTGGCCGTGTCCTCAGCATCATTCCCAGCGGCTGCAATGACGTGGACACCTGCAGCGATGGCGGACGTGGCTGCGGAATCGACCGCAGCCGATTTGGAGCCTCCAATGGACATGGTGATGACAGAAGGGTGCCCTGATGTCTGTGCAGCTTGGATGCAGAAATCAATACCGGCGATGATGTCGCTCGAGGAGCCGGAACCTGCAAAGAACCGACAGAAGAGTAACGCAAATCTGATTTAGGAACGAGAATTTGGGCCGATTGGTTTTTAGGAATAGGTGCATACCGTCTGCAGCGATGACCTTAACACCAAGAATATTCACGTTTTTGGCTTTTTAGAGAGAGAGAGAGAGAAGAAAAGAAAAGAAAAAGAGATCGGACACGGAGTTAGATATCTATTTCATCCTTGAGATCACGCATTGAACGAGGGAAACGAAGGGCCTACCGACGCCAAAAGTCGCCCCTCCAACAGTCCCAGAGACGTGCGATCCATGCCCATTATCATCCGTCTGGTTCAAACCGGGTGTGGTATAGACCATCTTGGCACGACCTCCGAACTCGTTGTGCGTGACTAACACACCCGTATCGATCACGTAGACGTCGACGCCCTCACCCGCATCCGGGTTGAAACGGTACGTATAAGTCAACGCCGTCGGGTCCGAATTGGATATCAGTCCCAGAGCGGAGCTGATGCGTTGCAAGCCCCATGTCGCGCCAGTCCTTTCAGAGGAAAGCGAAGATATTTTTCATGTTGAGCGCCAGGTAAGAAAGTAAGGAGTTTTCAAGGAGGGAACGATCTTTGTTTCTTACTGTGTTCCCAAGGTGTACATCATCCCATCTTCTTCAACCCATTCCACATCGGGAGATGCCAACAATTGGGCGACCTTGTCGTCGTCTAGCTCAGCACTGTATCCAGTCAAAGCATGGCTATAAGCGACCACGCCCGTGGCGTTGGTCGCCGTTGAATTTGCTACTAATTGATTCGCCCATGTGACGTGATCCGTCGCATTGGCTGATGCGGCCATTTTCACCTATATATTCATTTATTTTTTCAATATGCCGACGCGTATATTCAAGGTAGGATAACGCCCATGTGACACTAACCAGGTAGGAATTCGGCTTCACGTTGCTGTTGATCATGCGCAGTCCGGCAGCGCGGGCGGGATGAGTCCTTTGACGGGTGACATATTTTGGGATCGGCGCGGCACAGACCATTGCGGCCAGCGCAAGGATCGCCGTGAGGAAAGTAGCCATAGAGAATCGCATTGTTCAACAAGCGCCGGGAGAGTACGAGTAAGAGTTATTAAAACGAGAGTTGTTGTGTTGCCGGAGGCCCGAGGAGAGTTACAAGAAAGCCCAAAGAGAGAAGCAAACCAAAAACGAACGTTGTCCAGAAACGAGCGAGGCGACCCGGAGCAAGGAGGAGGAAAGGTGAACAACGTTGTGAAACGTTGGTTGAGCTACGATGCCAGACCGAGCTACTTGAAGGAGGGAGAACAAGGTGGGGGGCTTGCGCGGAAAAGAAAAAGGCCACGCCGTGAGCTTCGTGCTTCACCGGGCCTTTGTTATAGACGGGCGATCCATTCCATTCTTGGCCCAGGGGCAGCCGGTCAGGGTGGCTCATGGTAAAAAGAGAACCGCGTTACCGGTTGTATCCACCTATGTTTTGATTATAGATTGTGCTACATAAACAAACTATTCCGGAGATCGCTCGGAGACCTCTTGTCAACCATCACTTCAATCAAGATATTATCTCGGACGTGAGTTGCGAGCCACGGCTATTCTCAATGCCACGTACAATCGGACATACTTGAAATAACACCTTCTATGCGCAAGAGAATGCCTTCTGCTCCTTGGAAACCAGGTCGTCACGAATCGCAGAACGGCACCAAGCCAACAGCACCAACCATCTCCTCGACCCACGCCGCCAAGCTCTCCTCTTTCAACCTCACCTTTGCCAATCCACTTCCGACCCTCTCAAACGCTCTCCTCCCTTTCACTTGCCCCTCAATTTCCACCTCTCCATGCGCCTCCTCATCTGCACCTCCCCCGCCACCATCCTGCAGTGCGTCTTCTCTATCTTTTGCTAGCTGTTGAATTTCTCCTGACAGCGCGGGCGGCATTGGAAACCCGAATCTCAACTCGTCCGAGACCGGCGGTGCCGGATCGCCGACGTCTGGGAAACTATGACGAAACAGCACGCGAACGACGAGCAGCGCCGTCAGAGATGTGGACGACGGGTCTTTCGATGGGACCGTGTACGAGACGGTTTGTGGTGGTGGGGGAGGGGGTGGGCGTTGCGTCGGTGTCGCTGAAGGGTGTGGATACGGTGTAGTAGGGAGCGTGATCGATGTCGGTTGCGCCGGATGCTTCTTCGCAGGCGTAGCGGACGGGATGTGTGTAAGGATATGAGACTTGAGGGTGTTGACGGGCACACCACCGTACGGACACGTCGACCACTCGCATCGCATCGCGTCCCCCTCACCTCCCTGAGCCATCTCCACCTCCAAGTGCGCATCGACGATGTGTTTGAAGAGGTCCCCTGAGTTCTCAAATGAGGGCACGCTGCAAGTCCCTTTTGTCCACCGACACTTGAACACTCCCTCTTGGAATCGTCTTCGAATGCCTTTCAGGATGTATCGTTGGGGTGGGCCTTGTTCGAGGACGGCGAGCGTCTGAGGGAAGACATCCATCATCTTCTTGATGACCTCTGCTGCGGGTGCGAGGCCGCCGACGGCGCGGTCCGAGTGGGGTTGGAACGTGTCCCGGTATAACACCCAGAGATTGCTCTGAATCTCGTACTCGTCTTCGCGAGCGAGAATGTACATCCGAGCTAACCTATGAAAATGACACAGTCAAGTAGCACATTGTAAATCTAGCGAATGAGAACGATGCGATTAGGTATTTTTCACAACTTACCAGTCCATACAACGTTGCGGCTCTGGTGTTGCCAAGAGCTTCTCGAGTTCATCAGCGGTCAGTTGATATAGCGGTAAGCTGGGCTCTTGAGGCGCAGTTGTCGTCGCTGGCCCCAATGCGAAGGTTCGTTTCGTCCCCTCTTGATCCGCATGAAGAAGCGCGATACACATCCTCAGAACGTTGACCATCTCTGGGTGATGCAAAAAGGCCTTGGCCGCTGGAGGATATGACAAGTGTGCATAGAGATAGTCCAACGACGCGGCGAGCAGGGGCTTGTCTGAAGCGAGTGGTAGGTATCGGATGGCCGCTTCAAGAGCTGGAGAATGAGGTACGACGTGCGTTGGATTATGGGTATGGGTAGGTGAGACGGTCGTGAACAGCACGCTGAGTGCGCTCAGCAGCGCGATGATCACAGATCGATCCTTGGACGTCGAAGCGAGCTTGGCGATCGCGTGTAAGGGCGGTATAGGCTTCGGAGGCTTCTGGCCAAACGGAGGGAGGGTAAAATACGCAGCCAAAGCTTGAAACAGCTCCGAAAGGTACGTGACGAACTCTGCATTGGACGAGTGCGCAGAGAGTGTTTTAAGACCCATGAGTAGAGGCACCGTTCGCCTATTCGTTACGATGTATTTGGCGTTTTGGTCCTCGAACGACGCGTTTCGGAGGATCAAGAGGCTCTCCATGGCGTGTTTGCGCTTCTTCAGGACGCTCGCTGGGGTCGACCAGCCTTCGTCCATGATATCGGCAGCATCTAGGTCTTGGCTCGTGAACGCATGGTTATGATGATGCGAGGAGTGTGATGATGATGATCCTTCTCCTACGAGTCCGCCGTCGTGCTGAATGTACCACATCGGCCATTCAAGGAGCGCATCTGTCAGACCGAAGAGCGGTTTCAAATAGAAGCGGTTCCCGTGTTGATACGAGAGGTGACCCAGACGGAAGAGCGACCAAGAGACCTCCTCGTCGATGCCGGAAAGCAAGGCAAGCACCATACGGTTCTTGGGGCTTTCGTCGATGAACCATTCTTTGAAAAAGGAAGAGAAAAAAAAAGGATGGATTTGAGTTAGGTGAACAGAATGATTTTATTCTGAGCTATGCATGTGGCTTACGTTCATGTCCATCTGCCACTGGTGGATATCGTCCTGCACCTGCAGCGCTCATCAATTATGTAGTCCAGCCGAGATTCAAATGCGGGTTCGACCAATTTACCACGGTCGCGCTCAAGTCCACAGAGTCGCAAGTCGCCCAAATAGAGAGGGAATGTACATCGAAGGTTGATTGAGGTCATCGTTATCGCAGTACCCCTCATACTCATGCGGTATGATAATCTTGCGATCAGAGCACAGACTTTGTCAACATGTGGAGATTATGTTTCTTCTTCATCACCCCGCACCGCTTGACATCCTTGAGCTAACCAATCTCATCGTTCATCCAGTCCAAATATCCCCCCACCCATCGATGCCGCATCAATCAAAATCAACCAGTGCAGTTCGTCCGCCCACTCGAAGGTCCCCAAAGACCAGACTCTTCGCGTGCAAGATCTCAATAGCCTGCTTCACCCTCCTCGTAGACCTCATCAGAGATTGCTCCCCTCCCATACTCTGCATGGAATGTCCTGCCTTCGACGAACTCCATCACAACCATCTGCAATCCCCCTGCGCCTATGGGTGGCTGAATTTCTTCGTCCACAGGGTAAGGAAGGGTGCGTGCATAATTTGCCTCTACAAGGAGGTGATGTGTAGCAACGTTGTATATGTAAACGAATTTGACGCCAGTATAATACGGTTCCAGGTTCCTCAATCCCTACCGGAGAGCACGCAATGTTTTCGCGATGGTTAGCAAGTTGTTGCGAACATGACACTCTCCCAGCTAGATGAAGTCCGTTGAAGGCTCCGCCACAACGGTGTCCAGAAAAAAGGTCCTAGTATGCACAACCAGGGGCCGACGATCGCAACAATGAAACCGTGTGTGTTTTCTCCGCCTTCCTTAGTCATTGGATCTACTCTCTGTGTGACATTGGGATGGTCCCTGCACAGTCGCTGATGGGATCGGGCACAATGGTGACTTGGTGTACCTTGAAAACTACCCACGGTCCTTGTAGCACTATAGATATATATACTTGAGCGTACAAATAAATCAAACATGGGTTTCAAGTATTAATCCTATGACCTCCGCTATCCCCCCCCGGCGCCGAATCCATCTCCAAACCCTTCGTAGCTAGTCACCCCCGAGTTTTTGCATCGTGTAATATACATAGTGGCCCTCCTCAAAGCGATTTAATATCTATTTTTCATGGCGTCAATCAAGTGCAGCGGAGGGCGAGCATTTCGAGCGTAGAAGATCCGATCTCAACAACGACGGTATTGAATCAGTTGGTTCTCCTACGATCTCATCACATGGTAGATTGAATTATATACCTTAGCCACTGCTAAACGTTCTGTGGACTTGATTCGCGACTGAGGACTGCTTAACCCGTTGATCCTCTCCCACCCACAGAACACCCCTCTTATGCACATTATAAGCTCCTCATCACCTTAATATCGCGTCGATGTATCTTTGGACCAATTTCTTTCCACTTGGAGAATCGAAATTCTCTGTTACGTCTAGGGTATTGAACTATAACCGATGGGCAGCAGCCTGCTTTGGATATCTCCCTGCAGTCAAGCAAATAATTTCCAATAAGCTCAACATGTAGCTATTTACTCATTTAATAGATATATTTTGGGTGTATGGGTGGTCGGTTCTGCCGAGGGAAAGCAGATTGTCCGAACATGCCTTCATTGCTGGCACTGATAAGCGATTCCCCAGAGATCGGCATCTCGGATAACCTATTGAAGTACCAATTTAGAGATCCCTGAATCGGGGTGTCTATGCGTGAGAAGTCTAAGGAAGATAGCTCATCGATTTTTCAGGGTGCACAATTGATCCTTGAACCAGCACTCGAGGGTAACTGTACTTATACAGAGGCAGTTATCGGTCACTCCTGAGGGCTTGGGCTATTTAAATAATATTTGATTATATGTAAATAAACACCTAGAGGAGCACCAATGGGATGCATGGCCTCCCGGGGGAACATCTGAGGACGAGCTGCTGCACATCGGTAAAGTTGAATATCTTAGGCGTATCTGAGAGTCGCGGTATGTTGTATGGAGAGAGATTGGTACATGAGACTGCCGAAGCGATAATCAGGTGGTAGAGAAAGGATCGGAGGAATGGCAGAATTGTTCTGCCGGTGGAGGTGAGCATTGAGGGGTTAAACAGCGCCCAGTTGCGGATTGAGCACTCAGAACTGTTGAAAATTAGCTGTATGATATGATCTATATTAATATGCAATAAAATTTTAATAATGATCAACCAATCAGGTCCAGTGGTTGTTGAGATCCCATGCTTTATGTGCAAATTGCTTGGCCCCACTGCGCTTGATTGACAACCACGAAAGAAAAAATCCAAATTAAATCGCTTTTATGACATATATGTATATTATGCGACGCAAAACTTTGGAGTTACCAGCTAGGAAAGGTTTGGAGATGGGTTCGGCGCCTGGCGGACGTGGGGGTGAGGGGCACGCCGTTCCTGACAACGGGGTCATATGACTAGTATCCAAAACCCATTTGTGACTCATTTTTATGCTCAAGTATATCTATTAGTGCTACAAGAATCGCAGGTAGTTTTTAAGGTACACAAGGTCACAATTGTGCCCGATCCCCTCAGCAACGGTGCAGGAACCATCCCAATGTCACGGAGAGAGTAAATTCAATGACTAAGGAAGGCTGAGAAAGCATCCCACGGTCTTCATGGCATTAAAACCGTTGGTCGTTGATCGTTGATTGCTGCTCGGGGGATGTGACACAAACGGCACACCCTACCAACCAACTGACCGACAAACCGACAAACCAACCACTAAGTTGCTCGTCATCATCATTCGCGTTCGATGTATTGTGGTGTCACATATATGTCATCACTGCCGCCGTTATGCCCCGGAAGACTCTTCGGGGCCTACTCACCATTGATCATGAACCAAACTTCCCCAATAGGTCTTGCAATGATGCGTGCTGCATGAGTGCCTCAAGGCTCTTCCCTTCCCACTCCGGAAAACCGGGCCTTGTATCCTAGACGACACCTCCACACCATGGGTTTCGTATAGTGGTCCAGCTCGTAAGTGTCGTTCGCTTGAACGTGATTTTACATTGTTAAAACCTTGATCCGTGACCCTATCGAGCTTCAATCAAAAACAGCATGGGACCTTGGCGTTTGCTTCGCCACTATTGCCTCAGAGAGGACGAACGTCAATTTGATGTCAACCATAGTAGTTTTTGCTGCCCGGCGAAATCACATGTCTAGGTGACCACTTTTCTCTCAACTGACCGACTAACTGACCGACTAACTAACCGACCCACGGCCTGCCCCTTGCTACCAGTGAGGTATCGTAAAGTCACAGACACGTCGGCATCACGACTACCCCTTGTGCTACAAGAGACTGCTCGAACACTAGCCAACATTAATTGGTTGACCGAACTGCTTCTGAGCAGACCATTCTTAGATTTTTGCCATCAGGTTTTGTGATTTTATATGTTGTATGAGTACCCGCCTCCGACCCGGGAAAACCGGACCGGGTCCAGTGTGCCTTACATCATTGAAAACTACAGTACTGTATCTCGATTTTAGAAGCCTTTCTGCCAGCATAAACTTCGGTGAATATCCCGGGAAGAGATTTGCAGTCAATTGAGTTGAGGCTTGAACGGGGGTGTGTAAGTGAAATGAAACGGACAGTCCAGATTATCCTAAATGCCAGTCAGTGGTGATTCCTAGGCGAGCGAAAACACATTACCTCATTTCCTCTGCCCAAAATGTGCATGCTTTCCTGGAGCTCGGCAATTCCAGGGTCTGCAGTCCAATAGCGTGCGAGCTTCACGCCGAGATTAGGCGAGGCTTCTAATCATCTCATGTCCGTCTTGCAATGACCGTCTCCTTTCCATCAGCTCAGGTCAGCCTCACTGCAGCTGAATCGTTATGGCGCGTTCCACGCTGAAAGTCACACCGTGGAGCGCATGTATCGCGAATTTTGGTGACAGTCTTCAACTATCTCGTTTACCGAGAATTCTGTACCCTTATCCTTACGAAAATGTTGCCGTAGTGGTTGGGCTAGGTTCATTTGATAATTCACGAAGATCGTTGAAGCACAGGGCATTTCCTGCGTCGTTGGAACTAACTTCGGCCCCCCCCCCCGGTTCGGGGCGCTAAGGCGTTGGAAAACCAGGAGTGAGAAATATTAAAGATCTACATGGCTTTGCTCGGCGCTGGGGCCTCTCTAGATCTTCTTTCCCTTTTTGGCTCACAATGGAGCCCTCTTGTCGAGTAATAACGACATGAAAGTCTTAACAAAGGTATGGCTGAGCTTGATCAACAGTCATAAATTATCTCATATAAGCGAAATTGTAGGTCTTTACATGGTTCCGGAGGATATCCGGGATGCTGGGCTGGATCAGTTTCCTGGTTCCCGGTCCTCCTCTGATTTCTTGCTGCCCCACTCCCTCAATCCATTGTCGCATCTAGTCTTCCTCCGTGCGCGCGCCTTCGACGGAGGGCTTCGCAACCCCCTCTTTCTCGGCCCGCGCCCAGGATCGACGTATCGCTCGCTAGCATTCTTTTGAAGATATTCTGAGAGCGGGATGGGCGAGCGCGCACGCAGAATTGCAATGAGCGACTTTTGATTATTTGTGGCTGAGTCTTCATTGACAAGCAACTGGAGCAAACGAACGCGAAACGTCTTGGTTGGCCACCTACACTATGTAAGGTGGAGAGTGGATGGGAAAGAGCAGCACTCACCGCCCCATCTTCTCGGGTTCGAACCCTAGTCTTCCCAGCGTCGAATGACTTTCAGCTAACTCATCCAGCAGCTGCTCCCAGTCATCTAGTACCTGTCCGTTTGGGATTAAGTGGGCGATATACAAGCCCTGTGCATCGTCGCTAGGCCCATTCGCTATCCACACAGCTAACCCAACAAATGCCAGCGCGTTCATGGGCAACGAAAATGGAGCCAAGGCAAAGATGTCTTTATGTAATGGCTGGATGTAATACGTGTTCGTAGTGACTGTGACCTTCGTCGGGAGCTCTTCGGGGTTGACGCGTAGCAGCTCCGGAGATAGGAAGGGCGCGAGAAGCTTGTGATGGCTGGACAGAGTGTTGTCACCGGCGAAGATGACCGAAGAGCGCGCGAGGCGCTGGATGCGTGGCCTAGGATGCATAGCCTGGGGTGCGTAGCCTAAGCGGGTCGCAGCGTGCTGACCGGACTCAGGGAGTCACTGGAGTGTGAATGATACACCTGAAAAGGAGGTGTGACGGCGTGAAGTATTGCACACAAGGTCTTGGGTCATTCCTTCTTCGCTACAGGCACCACTCGGGTTGCAATACCCCGCCCACTCGCACCGCCCTCCGACAATGATTACCTTTCAATTTGCCAAAGGGGCAGGATCCTGGCACCAGAGCGAATGCACGATCTCGCGCTCTCCTCTACCTTCTTCAATCCAGTCACCGCTCCCATCCCACTTAGGCACAAATGGGTAGTTGTTATGTCCATTCGTAACGATTGGGTGGTCATGCGCCCAATTCAAGGGCTCCGAGCCATTCGAGACTATGCCAACGGTCCATCTCCTAAGAGAGGCGAGTGTGTTGCGTGAACAACACGGTGTGAGAGGTGAATGTGCGACGCGAGGTTGTATTGAGTCACGGAAATAGGATGATAGGCCTGAATGTATGGGTGAGACGGATGGAGTGTGGCTCCGGGAAGGGAAGGGAAGTGAGGATAGGTCGCTGGTTTTACTTTATCTAGTAAGTCGTGTGGATCTAGTCAAATAAGATATGATACCACTCACTCGTTGGATGCGGTGTGTTTGTCCTGAGCTGTGTGTAAAACCGTGTCTCTAGCATTCCGGGAGGAGCTGGAAGGCTGGATCAGGAAGCCTGTGCGTATGGAAGGTCAGTTCAAGGACTTGTGGCTTCGCAGTGGTTGATTAGATACTAGCTCAACATATCTCTCCAATGTCATGACGCTGCTCAAATAGGTCAACTTTCCACCCTTCCCTGACGCTGTTCATAGGCCTAGTGGCGCCTCTAGGGCTTCAAGCCCTCCACTCCCAGCTCGCTGATGGCCACAGATTTTGGCGTACCCGATGAACTTTGAGAAATTAGTGTCCCTTTGTGGCTTTGGAGCGTTGAGTAGATTAGGAGGGAGAGAACTAGCTCGTGAGCTTGTTTGTCGAGAAAGATTTGGGCAGTTCAGTATCTTTAGTGGGTGATGTGTGCTGGTGCATTCAAAGAGATAAGACACGAGAGGCAGATAGATGAAGTGGAGTACTGAACTCGGGGATGACGTGAGGTTTGTTGAACGGCTCGATATAGATGTTGGTGAGCGCCATTGAGCCCGTCTGTCAGCAAGGCCTGTCTGGTACGCAGATGGCCAATGAAATAGGCCACATACCAAGTTTGGATTGAGTCACTCATTGCTCCTGTAGAG
>WSTV01000148.1:47315-59508 GCA_019632285.1 Tulasnella sp. 332
CCTCAACCCGCTCACCACCCAGTCACGACTTTGGCCTGATTCTTCGACTTGCTCAAATGCCCCTCCCCAAAACGGATACCAATATCCTCAGGTGATATGTGGTGCGAGGATAACTCAGGTGGAAGGCCCCTCAGTCAAAACCTTGCCCACTGTGGCCGAGGATCAGGGGATCACGCCCCGTGAAATCTTGTTCTGGATCTTCTCCACCATTACTTTCATGCTTCAAACTCTCGGGGACCTGCTACGAATCTACCTTCCCTGATCGGGTGGTTCTCGGCTAGTTAGCAAAAAGTCCGAGCAACATGGACTGCATGAGGACAACTGCCCAAAGCCGCGTGTACCCCCGGAAGGCAAAACTGACCGATGTCTGACGTCGGAGTGCACTGCGTTGAGCTTGAAGCTGATAGGCGATTATCACTTCAATCTCTCGGGAGAATTTGATCCTCCTGGTATATGCGTTGGGCTGCCTGCAGGATGATACCAGGCAAAGAAAATCTCTCAACACATCGTCCCCTTCATTCCATTTCCTCCCTTTAGTCTATAACCCCCAAGAGCATCAGAAATGTCGACCAGTAATGCGCAAGGAATCTCGGACAGTCTGTACGCCACACGTACAAGGGAACTTATACAGTTAATCACTCAATTGCGAGGCCTGGGTGCTCAAGTACGTCCCTTCGCTCGCTCTTGAAATGATGAGCCTAACGATCGGCCATTTATTAAATTCAGGCCGATGTTGACCTTCCACGGATTGCCGTCATCGGCAATCAGTCAGCAGGAAAGAGCTCCCTGGTAGAAGCTCTCAGTGGAGTAAGCAAGAGTTGCACGGTCATCTTGCTCCTCAGCACAAACTAACATCTCCTCTAGATCACTGTTCCTCGAAGTAGTGGCACCTGTACACGATGCCCAATGGAGTGTCGACTAACACAAGCGGCTCCTGGAGACGTGAGTAGTCCGCCTTAACACCTTCATGCCCGCTGACATGCTATTTACTCTTCTTCTTTTTAGGCCTGGAAGTGTCAAGTCTCTTTAAGATACGAGTTCAACGACGAAACTGGCAAAAGACAGTCGGAAGTTCGAGAAAAGTTATTTGGTCCACTCGTCACAGACCCCTCCCTGCTCGAAGACGTCCTACGTCGTGCTCAGCTTGCGATTCTCAACCCCAGTGTAGACCATGGGAAGTTCGTCGACTTCGACCTCTCACTCCTCAATGCCCTGCACCCACCACTTGGCTCTACGAAACAATTGCAGTTCTCAAAGAATGTAGTCTGCTTGGATCTAGCTGGCGAGTCGGTCACGGACTTGTCGTTCATTGATCTGCCTGTAGGCCGCACTTAAGTTTGGTGAACCCCGTACATGGTGGCTCATGATTCTCTGATCGCAGGGTATCATCTCCAACGTTGCACCGGGTGAGGATCGGGGGAATATAGACCTCGTCCGTAACCTCGTCACCGAACATATACAAGGCAATTGCCTCATCTTGTTAACGCTCACAATGCGAGGTGTGTATATTCTACAATGAATTTTTCAGTATCAATTTGAGAATCTCATTCGCGACAAACGCAGATGACCTTGAGAACCAATCGGCAGCCTTTCTAGCCAAACAAGTCGATCCTAAAGGCAGACGTACAATAGGTGCAATAAGAGTTGCATCATCAGAGTCGCTAGGACTGAAGTATCTCGCTCCACGTTAGGTGTTTTAACCAAGCCCGACACGCTTCAACATGGAGAAGAAGGGGCATGGCTCGCCATCCTTGAAGGCCAACGGCATCCGTTGTTCCATGGTTACTACATGACCAAGCAACCGGCAACGCGGGAGCTGCTCGAGAAGCTGAGCTGGGAGGCGGCCCGTGAACGAGAGAAGGAATACTTCGACTCGACACCAATATGGGCTAAGAGTAGCGCGACGAACAGATTAGGAACCGCAAATTTGACGAAGAACTTGTCGAGACTGCTCAGCGGACTGATTGATCAAACGTACGCAGCTAATGGGCTTTCTCAATGTACTTTCTGGAGCCCACTAACTCCGGCCCTCCTGCGATCGGGTTTATCATAGCCTTCCCAAACTACGCTTGGACGCTTCTCGCTCTCGAGAAAACACTCGTCAACTCCTCACCAAGCTCCCTCCAGCTATCTCAGAGAACCCTTCAGCCGAACTCCTTCGAATGATCAGCACGTTCAGCAGCGAGTTCCGAAACTACACCACAGGCCTCTCGGAATACGCCTCCCTCATTCAACAGTGCAAGCCGGCGTACGAAGGCTTTCGTGATGCTATCCGAGCGACCGCACCCGACTTCCGACCTTACACTGCCAAGGAGAAGAGGAAATACGCCCAGCTCACAGTGCGATTCAAAGACCCTGAAGACGACGAGGAGAAGTCTAATAGCGATGAAGACGAGGAGGACGAAGATGAAGATGATGACGATGACGACGATGAGGATTCAGACGAAGATGGGAAGAGTGGAAAGAGTAAAAAGACTGAGCCTATGTATGTTGATGAGGTTCAGAAGTATATCCACGGGTAAGTGGTCTGCCTTTTGTACACACCGAAGATGCTAGATCGTTTAAGAATTATGTTCTAGATCGCTTACTCGCGAGTTGCCGTTTAACGTCCCGTTCTCGGCCAAGGAGGGCCTCATACGCAAGTCCATGAAGGAGTGGGAGGAACATGCGCTCGATTGCTTCAACATCGTGCGCGAATGCGTTGCCGACCAATTGGACACCCTCGTCGAGAAGCATTTCGGACGTTTCGCTCGAACGACTCTCCTCGATACTGTCTTGTGAGTCCACGAATTGACAAACGCCTCTCATCCTTTGTACCTGAAGTGCCGTGATGTTTGTCTTACAGTGCCATCATCCAGAGGCTGATCGAAAAGCGTCAGGATGAGACCGTCACCCGCCTCAAATGGCTGATCAAACTTGAACATCGGCCATACACCCAAAATCATCACTACCTCAGCTCATACCGTGACAAATACCTCTCAAAGTACCGTGGAGAGCGTCGTAAGAAGAACAAGGCTCGCGAGGAACCTGGACGAGCGGGATCACCCGTGAATTCGAACCGCGCGCCCACACCAGACATGTTCCCTTCTTTGGACTCTTTCATGCAGTCACCACAAACGATGAACAGTCCGCTTCAAGGCCCACGCGGCGCCTTCCCGTCGAGGGGGACTCCGATGAGAAGCAACAGCACTCCGCTTATGCCGCAGCGCACTGGGATGCCTCCACAGCAGCAGCAGCAGCAGTTGCCTCCACCACAACAGCAACCCATGATGCAACAACCTCAGCAGCAAGCTCAGCCCAATATCGAAAACCTCCTATCGCAGTTATCCGCGGCCGGATATCCCGTCAAGTCTCACAGCGACTTGGAGAGGCTCTTCGCGTCAGACCCGTACGAAGAGGTCATGGTCGTAATGGCCGAAGTTCGAGCGTACTGGCAGGTCGCGTTTAAAGTAAGTTTGTCAATCACATCGAGGCAAGCTTCAATCACCGTTCAGCTACAAACAATCTCTCTTCAAAGCGAATCATCGATATCCTTCCTCTCGCGATCGACGAGGATTTTCTCTGCGGGTTAGAGCAAGAGACGATGGACACTCTGATGGAAGGGCTGGGCATGGTCGGCGCAGACAACAGCGCGAGAGCAGCAGAGTTCTTGGCGGAAGACCCAGAGATTGTGGAACAACGGGATCAACTCGCGGCGAAGCTTGCGCGAGTCGAAGATGTATTCGGGCGTCTGTCAAAGTTTAAAAGCTAGAATCTTTCTATTGTCGTTGCGACTAAATACCTTCCTGGTGTACACTCAAACCTTGAATATCGTCGTTCAGCTTCTGTCTGCTATCCTCTGTCTGATCACTTTAAAAATGGCATCCACTCGATTCAAGTAATCGTCGGTGTTCTCATCTCTCATTTGTCCTGAAATTTCGAGTCTGAGCGAATTCAACTTCGAAGAAGGTCGGAGACTTACCTTTAGACACATCTAGCGTGAAAGATGGCTTGTAGAGAGGGAATCCTCGGTGATCGGGTATGTCCCTGTCTACACATAAAGCAGATCCACGCTGTACATGGACGACGATGGTCAAACGCTGCAGCAGAAAGCAAACTCAGCAGACCTACAGCTACAGAGGTCAGAAGCGCCCATGCTCTTGCCGTATTCGGCGAGTTATAACCACCTCCAATTCATTGATTGCTAAGCTCAGACCTTCAGCCGCAGATAATGGCACTCACCTCCACCTAGCAATAATGTACGGCAGTCCCATGCCAGCGCTTGTTGGACACACCATCCCATTGATCCTTCGCATGTGGGATCAATGGTCCAGTTGAAGACAGCGCAAGGATCCCCCGCGAGCCCGTCAGCGCCACACTGAACAATGAGATATTCCGGTCGGAAGGCCTCCTGCACAGGTTCCACCACTGACCGCCAAACCCTAGCATACGTCTCATTGGAGGCCCCTCTCGCTAATGGGACAGACAGGGTATACGGATCATATGTGTCCGCAGCGGTAAGTTCGCTCATCGAAGTGGCCGGGAAGAATCCAGGCTCCGAATGGTGAATTGACAGAACGAGCATGTTGGGAGGCGTTCCAACTGGGATGGAGGAGTCTCTGAAGGCTTGTGAGACGGCGTCGCAGAAGTGCAGGTCGAGGTCGAGATACATGATCCGGGGACGTGGACGGACTTTCCTCAAGGTCAAGACACTCAGGATAATGTCCGCCACGTAGCAGAAACCTGACGCTCGAGATCTGTGAGCATGATGTCTGGTTTAAAATACGGATAGTGCATCAGGGCTTCGTATTCGAATGCAGCGCAACAAACCGTGGTTTGATTACCTGCCTCCGTCCCAGCAAATGGCCACGTTCGTCTGAGCGTCACGTAGGGCGCGTGTGGCCGTAAGGGACGCACCAGCAACCAACTGGATGTAGTCAGGCAGTCCTTCGAACAAGGGGCAATCCTAGAGGTGGGATGGTTAAATTCCTGAACACCTTTGGTTCAGGACAAACAATGCAACCTCACATCTTCCAGACCGAAATCATTCAGTGAACTTGAGGGAGAGGTTATTGCACCTGACTGGGCACGAGCGTTTGACGAGCTCTCGCTGTGCTCCAATACTGCATCTGATCGAGGTTGCGATGGGCATGAGCTCCGAACGCTCCGAGAACATGAGGCTGTTGGACTAACCAAGATATTCCTTGTCATGATATGCAAGCAACTCTGCTCTGGTAGCTGGGATAGGTTTTGTAACCCGAATCGGGTACTTCCAAGTGGATTCGTCATCCTTGAAGATACCGAAGGCACTGGCGAGGGAGTGAACAAGAGCTGAACGGCCGCGGTTCGAGGGGAGTAGAGAGGAGATCTATCACTCAAGCTCATTAGCAAACGATACCAAGTGATGGCACAAGGATTACCTTTGCAAGTTCTTCTGATACCACATAGAGCACCTTACGCGTTCCCTCTGGCTCCTGTTGTGTATTGTCAGAGTGTGGCGCTTCAACAGGGTCCATGCTTGAAGCGGGGTGTGGGACGCGACTTGAACATCTACAGGCACTCGTTTCCAAAATTTGAGCTAATGAATCTCAATTTGGCCCGCATTTGACACCTCTCTACCACCCACATCCCATCCGCCAACCATCGTCCTCGCTGTGCATTACCCTCTTTGCATAGCTGGTAAGCATGTACAGGACTCTCCGGACGTCCGCGGGGCTCGCGCGATTAGTTTCTGCGTCGGCCGTTGGCAGATATGCCAGGCTATCGTCAATCGCGACACGCCAGCGTGGTGAGCACTATGGCGACTGAAAGAAAAAAAAATGACCACGAAGAGAACTGACCAGCATGAATTAGTCACAGTTAGCACTTTGGCACCATCTATCCGTCGTCTCGCTTCTTCATCCGCGGCCCTTGCTTCAAAGCCAGCGCCCGAAGTTGAGGAAGATGACGCCGAAGACGTCGCTGCTGACACTCGTACTCCGTTCAATACAGTGGAGGGTGCTATGCATCCATTCACCTACAAGGCCATCACCCAAAATCCCTTCAAGCACGTCGACATGTCACCAGTGCAGGGAGCTGTCCTATCCCTCCTCCCACAACTTGCTGAGCCGTACAAGGACACCGATAACAGCCAGAAAAGGCAGCGTGATCTTCTCGTCCGGGCAAAAACTGGCACAGGAAAGACATTGGCGTTCCTTGTGCCTGCTATTGAAGCGCGGTTGAAGACACTCAAGGCCGTAGGAGACGAGGCGGTGGCATCATCTGGGCTCAAGGGCGATCCTTCTGCAGAGATGAAGGTTCGGGAGAGGGCTGAGTGGGCTTTCGCTCGGACCCATGTCGGAACCGTGGTCATTAGTCCAACACGAGAACTGGCTACTCAGATTGCCAACGCCGCGCTCAAACTCTCCAAGCACCATGGTTTCAACGTGCAATTGTTCGTCGGCGGCGAGAGCAAGGGAATGCAGATGAGAGACTGGAGCAAAGGTCGGAAGGATATCTTCGTGGGCACACCTGGACGTATCCAGGACATGATCGAAAGCGTGAGCCAGGTCAAGGACGCCCTGACCAAGGTCAACACTGTAAGTCCATGATTCGACATCTGTCTTTGGTTGATGTAGTTTAATCATATGTTTGTATTCCCAGCTTGTCCTTGACGAAGCCGATACTCTCCTCGATATGGGCTTCCGAAACGACATCGAGAACATCACCAGTTACCTCCCACCCACCCCTGTCCGCCAAACTCTCCTTTTCAGCGCAACTGTCTCTGCTGGCATCCGTCAGATCGCACAAGCTACCTTGGATGAGAACTTTGGATACATCAACTGCGTTGCAAGCGACGACTCGCCCGTTCACGCACACATACCTCAGCACTTCACCGGCCTGCCGTCCGCCGCTGATCAAATTCCCCATATCATCCGCCTGATCGCTCAAGATCAACTGCTTCATCCAGCCTTCTCCAAGATCATCCTCTTCTGCAACACGACCAAGAACACTCAACTCTTCACCGAGGTGCTGAGGGCTTGCCGTAACGCCATGCCCGATACACGAACGGACATTCTGGAGATCCACTCCAAGAAGAGTCAAGAGTCGCGAGCCAGGACTTCCGATCAGTTCAGACATAAGACTTCGGGCTGCACCATCCTGGTCACCTCAGACGTATCCGCACGTGGGATCGACTACCCTGATGTGACGCGCGTCATCCAAGTTGGCATCCCCGCCTCGGCTACACAGTACATCCATCGCGTCGGACGCACTGGACGTGGAAAGAACACCGAAGGCAGGGGTGATCTCGTCCTTCTCCCCTTCGAGACTGGCTTTGTCAAGCACGCCCTCGCGGAAGTGCCCATCAAATATACCGGCGTCGACATAGTCCAAGAAGAAGTCAACGCTCTCGCTGATAAGTATGACGCCAACCCTCAAGCGTTCTCCAGATCCGCCGCACCTGCGGCTAGGGATCGCTTCAACGGGGATGCCCGACGACCGAGATACGCTCCCCCCGGGCCCGCATTCGGCAAGAACCTCCGCGACCGTCTGGACGGCTTGGATGAGGCAATCGAGAAGGGCATCTTGACAGTCTCTCCAACGCCCGTCGAGGAGGCCTGTGGCGCCATGCTGGGCTTCTACGCTGGGAACAAGGCTGAGATGCGCTGCAGCGCGTCCGATATCGTCGAGGGCGTGAATGCATGGGCGCGTTCTGCGTTCCAAACCGAACCTCCACGCTTTAGCCAGCAGTTCTTGGCGAGGATTGGCTTGAAGGATGGCGTCGCGGCCGCTCCTCGATCGTTTGGACGGAACTCGTCCTTCGGTAGTATGAATGGAGGCTCAAGGGGCGGGGGACGTGGCGAATGGGCTTCTCGCGACACTCGAAGGTCATCGTTCGGATCTGATTCTGGTGCTCCCAGATGGGCATCCAGGTCTGAAGGTGATGCCGGTGACCGTAGCAGCGGTCGTGGTGGGGGATACGGAGGGTTTGATCGATCCGCTAGGTCTTATGGTAGCGACCGAGGCGATTCGAGGTCGTTCGGAGGCAACCGAGGTGGTGATCGATCTTATAGTGGTGATGACCGGTCAAGCTCCCGACGCGAGTCGAGGAGGCCTGCTGGTGATAGGGCCGATGACTTCTGGTGAAGAGGCACTATGACCTCTTCTTTGTGTATTCCTTCTGTCTTGGAGATGTGCCTTCGACTCTTAACTTATATCGTCCGGTTTCCTTACTCTAGACACCGTAGGTATCGCCGCAGCACACCTCTCACTCTATAGATATACTACACTTGCTGGTACGAAACCTGGCATTCCGGCTGCGTTGACCGTTCCACCGCTTGGTCGGCTGGGTAACACGTAAAATACCTGTTGACAGCACATGAGAGTCTTATCAAGCTGCGACAACCAGACCGCGCGGCATTTCACGACACCATTTGATGCAATGATATTTTGAGCCCCGGTTGGATAGGTATGTGAGTCAAAATCGGCGGACATGACCAGCTCGAAAGGGATTGTGACGCCGTTGAGCATGTTAGGTATGGATTCATCAAACTCTGTCTTGTGCTACTTCTAGCGGCTGCGATAAGCCTGCGTTCCTGAGCTAGAAGTATGGTTTTGCTAAGCGAATAGACGGAGCGAAGTCGTTTTGTACGCAAATGTTCAACGCCCTCCTCTCCTTCGCCATCGCAAACCACACCTCGCATCGCTGACCGCTTCAGCGATCCTTCCGTCTTTCCAGCCCACCACCTTCCCCAATCACCTTGTCCCGATCCCAAACGAGACTCGTGCTCGAAGAGTTTCTTCTCCCCATCACGTACACGCTTTCTTTGGCTCCAAGCTTGGTCACAGCTTAGCGAGAGTTGTGTGGTCAAATGGGCATTACAGGTTGGCTGGACTAGGCCCTGGACTGGCCAATCCACCCTACTCATTCCAATATCGGCTGAGACGGCTGATCGCTTAACGACGTGCAAAGTCCATACCTAAAATAGTATATACTCGCCCCAAGTCAATCCCAAACCCAGTCGAGCTGGTTACATTGACTAGGCTTGCTTAGCATCTGCTCGGCCAGCGAAGGCGGCTCATAGCCAAAACACTGGCTTGATCAACATTGGAATGCAGCTAGGCCACGTCTTTATGGCCTCGACTTCATTCAGCAACCTATTCTCTCGAGACTCGGCGTGTGCTGCTGGCCCAGTGGCAAAGCACAGACTACTTTCTGTGCGGCTGCCCTTGTCTAGGGGACCTAGGACACGCCGACAGAGTGGTAGCCATCCATGATAGTAGCACAAGCTACGGCGTGAATTGCTTCTATCCTCGACTTTACCTCATTGCAAGGTCCCGTGTCCCCTCAAGCCACCGGATAAGGACCAGTCCTCAAATTTCCCCTTTTAGTGCCTCTCCGCCTGCTTATGGAAGGCGCTAAGCAGCGGCTGGAGCTTCTGTCCACCGTCTTCACTGTTGCACCAATACCCGAGCCGTTCGAAGCCGCTCTGGAGAGTATACCAAACAACGTTCTTCAGATCTTGACGATCGCAGAGGTGAGTTATTTTCCGGTGATATCTTATATTGACATTCAGGATTAACCATGTCTTGCTAGGCCATGAAGTGGTATGTGCGGGGTGTCAAGGCTTTGGCGGCTTATATCGCAGACGTGACTATAAGAGCCATGGAACCATGTGAGGCGAAGGCACCCGGCTCGCTCGACAGGAGCCCAAAACTGATGAAGCGAATCGAAGAGTTTGGTAGGTGAGAACGATCGTCCGTGTGAACTGATGCAAGAGACTGACGTCTTGGAACAGAGTTCGTATTTGAATAAGGAGAGATCGAAATTCTTGAGTCGTGGAGGCCGCGGGATAGGGTGTTTGGCTATGCGAAGGAGCTTTCGAAAATCGCGGCCATGAAGAAGGGGGTAGATGATGTGATTAACCTTATCCAGGTAGGTGTCTCTGTGCCTCGAATGAACTCAGGATGCCAATCCCCAAGATCCACTATCCTCGTAGCTGGAGATTGCCGTGGCCGCCAATCACAAGAGCAAACTAAGAAGCCAAGCACAAGAACGCAGCGTCGAGCAAAAACGCCTCATGTTCCAAAGGGCGGAGGCGGGCACACGTCGGTTGAACGAATTACAACCGATGCTAACCACCGATCACTGGCAACTCAGTAGCAACTCAGGAGCTCACACCCTGGCATAGGTGTCCACAACCACCAATATGTAGGCCTTCTACCGTCACGATCTGTCTTCATCGTCTGACAAGCACTACCTGTTTAGGGTGCAGGCATGGATATTCCTTCCGAGTTGAAGTATCGCTCGCTGATGAGTACACTGTTCAAGGTAGAGCATCAAATCGCGCGTCTAGATTTTGACAAGTCGAGCGCATTCAAGACACCGCCCTGCCTCTCTGGGACCCGTGAGTCATTCCTGGACAGAATCGCACGATGGATAGAGGAGCCTCAAAATAGTAGCAAGCACTGCTTCTGGCTGGTCTGAATGGATGGCACAGGAAAATCATCCGTCGCGGCCACCATCGCCAACCAAGCTGAGCAATCTCATCATCCGGGAGAGAGGTTCTACTTCACACGCAACGAACAGGGGTGGAACGAGTGCGCCGTCATGATCATTGAGCGTCAGCTTGCGGGCTGGGGGGACAGGGGACTCCGAGTGTATATTGCGGCGGCCATTCAAGACGTGCCCGACTTGACGCGGATGACACTAGAAATCCAGTTCGAGAATCTGATACAGAGACCGCCCGAAACTCTCGACAGTACGTGCCCATCCTTCGTCATCGTCCTCGACGCATTGGACGAATGCGACAATCAGTACGCAGCGCTGCTTCTTCGTCTCATCAAAAATGGTCTCGCACGGCTCCCCGATCAAGTCAAATTTTTCGTCACGAGTCGCGGCGAGCCCCATCTCCAGCAATTCTACACGTCGGATTCAATGCGAAATCTTGTGAGAACCTATACCCTCGACGAAGAGACATGAGGGTTTGTCGCTAAGGATATCGACGCGTTTTTCAGGGCACAACTACCCCAAGTGGTAAGGGAACGGGTGGCGGATGCTTCGGATTGGCCTGGGGAAGTGGGACGGAGAGCTCTGGTGCGCTTGGCACAAGGGTCGTTCCTCTTTGCATCGAATCTGGCTAGGATCCTAGGGAATTCGAACTTCTGGGACCCCGAAAACAGCTGCCAAGTGTATTATCCATGGGTCGGACGAATCACTTGGACAAGATCTACCCGAAGATCTTGGACCGAGCATGTCTGACCACCGTCGATAGTGACCTCGCACTGTTCCAGGATGTTCTTGGTGCCCTTCTCGTAGGACAAGCTCCCCTCAACATCTGCACTCTTTGTTCCCTCCTCTGCCCTCCAAGAGTTGATGAAGCGTCCACCGAACGCATTCGAGCCGTGGTCCGCTTCCGGCGTCGAAATCTTCAGCCAAACCGCAGACGCGCAAGCCATTTGATTCATTCACCCTCCCCTTATTAGCTATTTGACTGATGCCACTCGATGTGGCTCTCGATTTTTCATTGACCAACCCAAGCATCATAAACTGATGGCCTTAGGATTCTTAAAAAGGATGCAGGAACTCAAGAGGGATATGTGTGGCCTCAGCTTGTTGTTATTATACTTGGAGGTAGCAAATCCTGGAGAACGGATGGGACATGACATGTCGCCGGTGTAGCGACCTCTGTTGAAGACGCCAGTAGATAGTGTTTGGATCGTGGGAACATGGGGACTTGTGATCGTGTAGGTCACAATGTCAAGGGTTCAGGGTACAAGGGTTCAGGGTCTGTGTGTCAGGTGTACGAGGGACAGGGGACAGATTGTATGTCAAGCGCACAGTGGATTAGATACAGAGAGGAGTGCTCTTATTTCTAGAGGGGAGAATAAGAGGTGAAGTGAGGAACATACTGTCACAATGGGAGGGCTGAGGATACTGCTGGATGACGACAATGGTGGCTTAGATGATGACGAGCACTAGGAGCTCGATGAAGAGGACAATGAAGATGTATAAGTGTCAGGTAGTTTGCCTTAGCGCCCAGTTTTGCCCAGGTTTTGCCCAGTGTAGCATTCAAACAATAGACATTCCCACAGAAGGAAGGTACCCGTGCGGCAATGTACAACAGTCTACTTTAAGCACTCAGTATTAGCGCTCAAACAATAGATGTTCCCATGGTTGGGAACCAACTGCGTTACTCCTTGCAGAAAGGAGATAATTCATGATATCATTATA
>WSTV01000149.1:0-59158 GCA_019632285.1 Tulasnella sp. 332
GGCGTAGACAAACATTCCAGGTACAGGTTCTTTCTACGTCATGATCGATTTGTCGTTGTTTCATGCTCTTGAGACTGGACAGAGCTCGAAAGTAGCGAGATCAACTTGTTTCCGTGATGCGTGATGGCTTGTAAAGCTGGCCTAAGGTTTACAAGGAGATCCGTCCCACCAAAGGCTATTTCCAACCGTTTGACTTGATTCAATCTTAGCAGTCCCTTCCAGCTGCTTCATTTCATCTTCGGGTATCCGATTATATTCAGTGGATTGAAACTGTCTGCCATCTATCTGCCCCTCATTCGCGACATGAAAGCCCCATTACATACGAGACTCTATGGGACTCCTTGCTTTACGTTGAGAGTTGTTTGTCACACCATCTCTCCTTGCTGATATGTGACTCCCTGGGGTAACTCTAGGGGCTATATCTTCTCAGAGGATAGCTTACGACAGCGGTCTTCGGTCCGCCCAGGAGTTCGGATGCCCTGTCTTCCAAGGTGTCTGCCGCTGTCAGCAACCAATTGCCCGGCGCAACTCGACAACTTCCTGCAGAAATATGCAATGAGAACCCTCAGAGACATGTATTCCTGATGTTTTCCACTCAAGGTGACATCCTACTGGCTTGCATTCCAGAATTTACCACCACAGATTGGTTGCATCCCTTTGGCGTAGGTATTTGAAGCGCCCCGAGCTTCTGTGTTTCGTCGGCAGCAGGAAGTCGTCTTGCTCGTCGACGGTGGCCCTGGCGAGATGCGCAAGCGAAGAGAGCCCGCCAGGCATTGCTGTCGTCACTCCCCACTGGAGCTCCTGATGCGTAATACCGAGCGTGCCATTGGTACCCTCCATAGGAGATCTACGAGAGCAGTCAATCAACCGTCGAAGAAGTATCTAGATTGGCTCATATTTAAGAGTCTAAATACCCTAGACGTACCGTAGATCCAGGAGGGTAGACAGCAGTGGCACTAAATGCGGGAGCCGTGCAGGCCTAAAACATCACAGGCCGAAACCGTCCTGATCAGACATCGCCCCTTGGACAAGCCCATCTATCGGAAATCTTACGCGCCTGATACGTATAGGTGCCGCCGCAGGTTTTACCGCCGTTCAATGTCGCCTTGATCGCCTTGTCTAACCTTCCGTTCATATTGGCCTGGGACGCATCCCAAAGCATGATCCCACCAAAAGAAGGAAAATTCCGCGCAGTGTCCTTTACGATGGTTTGAAGGGCTTCTAAAGGGACGTAGCCACTCGATGCTCCGCTCTTTCCTCCGGGGGCACCAATGTACACTTTGACGTTCCTATCAAGGTGGGCGAAAGGTAAGAGCCTATTGGATTGAAAAAAGCAGGTAGTGCTGACGGACTTGTTAGGGGATGTGTTTCGAGCCCAGTAATCCCATACTCCGAAGTTCCACGTGTATGAGCCATCGTTGTAGTGCGCTGGCGCAGTGAAATAAACGATTGGGGACATGCTCTGGAGGATATATGGTACTCACTTAATCCGCATGGATTGTTATAGAACTGTGTTATAGACATGGAAGTAAATTTTGAGCATTGGGGGAGGCATTTGACGTCGAACAAGTGCCTTACTTGTACATAAAGTGCGTCGAAGCTAACCGAGTTTAGCGTAGTGCCAAGGGCAGAATCCTGGTGCTCAGATTAGTTGCGTATATAAGTCTGAAGTCCGACTCTGAAACCTATCATCCAAAGCAGATGTTGCTCACGGGATAGGGACATTGCGGTGCCGCGGTGATATAGTATTTCTTGGAGGCGCCATTCATGTGCGTTCGGAGCCGACTGACGAATGGGACAAAGCTCTGACTCCCGGTCTCAATGTCAAGATCAACACTATTCACACGAGCAAGAAGACGATGTTCCTTCAGCTGCAAGCAGGAAGAGACACCATCCTGGTTACAAAGCTCACCCATCGAGGACAGCAGCGCCAAATGGTCTCGTGGAGGAAGTCCCGCCCAAGAATATATCCCAGATCTGATCCGCAAAGCTGTAGAACAAAGTTTCAGAAGCCTCTTTAGTCTCTTACAAAGGGATGGAGTCAAAGGATCAGTCTTACGATGCAGCTTGTGTGTTGTTCGCGAACGTCCCGCCGCCCGAAGCACCACCCAAGGAGATGGTCACGATCTTCCCCGCCGCTTGACAGGTTTTGATATCTGAGGCCAAAAACTGACAATTAGCCAGCTGTGTGCCTATGGAGAGACATCAATTAGGTCAGGTCAGAAAAGGTGACGAAGCATGGGAACAAGGATTTGATAGAACAGATCAACGACTTGGAGCCATTGAAAGTAAGACGTATGTAATAGCGCACCGGTGAACACAGGATCAGCTCCCGCACTACAGATATTGGCCAAGTTGATCTCTGGCTTACCGCCCGGGCCGAAGAAAACGTTCAGGAAGGCTATAGGGAAGGCTGTTCAAAGATGTGTCGGACACATGGTGGGCGTGGTATTTAGCTCGACAACACTCAGTTTGATGGATTAGTAAGAATGCATTAACCATCAGTTACTCCATCACGGCAGTAGGACGAGAGTCTCTTTTGATAATTAGTGGTGTCACTTTGATTGGAGGCACCATACGAGTTCTGACCCCAATATGTCGCCAGATTGCCTGGATTTGGCAAAATGGGCGGTCAAATTTGTGCCGCTAGGCAAGACAAAAGGTGTAGGAGACTGACTATTGCAACTGAAAAACACAGGGTCAGCATCGCATGTTGAAGAAGTCCGTTACAAAGTGTCTGCAAGAGATTAATTTCAACGGAAGGTAACTCACGTGTTGTCGAAAGCCCAGACAGATGCCATGGCCAGAAAAAGGAGTAAGGCTAGAGGAGCGAGGCGAGGCATGTACTTGACCGCTATGTGCGTGCGCTGAAGATGAGGATAGGAATTGAGAGCGGGTGAAGGCCTGACGCCATTGGCATCTGCTGGCCTGAATTTGAACCTTTCTTTCCAGTCTGAACTTGAGCACATCCGACATAAGGACAGTCTGTCGCGGGCTTGAACATTGTATGTCTCCCGTGCAACCCTCTGTGTCAAGCCATTTGGCTTGAAATGGAATGCCTTGACAAACTTGGCAAGACGGTGTTTCATGATGGGCTGATCATGATTTCCCAGAAGTTGGCCCAAAGCAAAAGCAAGAATAAACCGAAAAGTGTCTCTTGCGTTTCCCACTCTCGGGAACGACAAAGCAGCGTCAAAGGGATGAAAACGGTCACCGCACACATATTAACAACAAACGTTGTGACGGAATGATTTGAAAACGCAGGGCTCTGCTTATTCTATTGAGCAACCCCCTTCCTTGGGAAATCCCCTGGAATCCCTTCCGATACGAGAAGGCCGTGTTTCCCATGCTTCATAGATTGCTCACCGCAGAGTCGATACAAGAGCTATGAACTTAAGACCCAACATGTAGCTTCGATAGGTTACAAGTGTGCCAAGTTTCAGGGCGGGAATCGAGTGGGAAGGGGGTGAAGTGTGGCGGCTCGGTTGGCGGGCTCGGCGAAAATCCAGGGATTTGACTTCAATCGGACACACTGCTGAACGTATGAACCCAGACTCTCAGGGACTTCTTGAAAATGTACTAGGAGTTCTCAGATGCTACGTTGCTAAGCCCAAAGCTCAATCCACCCTTTCTAACTTACCACTCCTTTGCCATTCACGCGGATGTTCTTACATAATCTAATCGCCGCAAGCGCTGGTTGATAGCCGCTCCAACTTGTCATTCCGAAACTTAACAAACTTGCCTATTAGAGTTCATCATAGCTACATACAAAGTCTACCATATCATATTCACGTATAAAATACCTTGAACCTCTTCTCAATTATGCCTTGAAAATTTCTCAGAAGTTGGTATTTAGAGTGATGCCAATTCAATGCACATATTCTTAGGGGCTATCGTATAACTGGGAAGGTTTTGCCAGGGGCTCCATGAATGAGTAGCTTGTGGGTTTATCACTCTATCTTTCAGGCATTTCTCTTAAGGAGGTGCATTTCTTATCCGGCAATGGACTCGACCTTTTGGTACCACTCTTCCTACATCTCTGGCAGAACGCCATTCATATGGGTTAAATTGTAATACTCGTAAGCTTTGAGAGTTCAAGGGCCACCTCCCCATGGTTTGTATTGAAGTTTGCATACTATATCATGCCAAGCTCACAGCCCAAACCATTGGTCATCACTCATTGCGAGCGTAGTGTGCACTGGATGAGAGCCATGTTGAAGGTGTGGGATAGCTACACAAAAACATTCAGAGATCGCCAATCACGTCTCACCATTCCTGAGTTTGGCACAAAATGTTGTGTACGCCTTGCCTCGTGGGGTCCTGCCTTTCGTTAAAGCGACCCTGTCTTCCACGTCAATCTCTTTCTTGAACACCTCCAACGAGAATCATCTCTTTTCTTCTACCCTCAACCTGCTGGCTTTGATGCCTTTTGTCCAATCAGTCTTGAAGGTCTTGCGGACATTGTTTTGTGTGGGATCTCCTGGTAACGATGAGGCAAAGCCCGATTATTCATCTGGTCGAAAATATCAAGGCGGCCAACAGCAGGCTTACCCGCTCGTTCATCTGCCTCCGCAGCAGTATCAGCAACAACAGCAGCGATACCATCCACAACAGCAGGCTCACCCGCTCGTTCATCTGCCTCCGCAGCAGTACCACCAACAACAGCAATACCACCCACAACAGCAGCAACAGCAGGCATTCCCGTCTGTCCTTCCGCGTCGACAGGAGTATCAAAAGCAGCAGCAGCAGGCATTCCCGTCTGTCCTTCCGCGTCGACAGGAGTATCAAAAGCAGCAGGCATTCCCATCTGTCCTTCCGCCTCGACAGGAGAATCAAAACCAGCAGCAGCAGGCATTCCCGTCTGTCCTTCCGCCTCGACAGGAGAATCAAAACCAGCAGCAGCAGGCATTCCCGTCTGTCCTTCCGCCTCGACAGGAGAATCAAAACCAGCAGCAGCAGGCATTCCCGTCTGTCCTTCCGCCTCGACAGGAGAATCAAAACCAGCAGCAGCAGGCATTCCCGTCTGTCCTTCCGCCTCGACAGGAGAATCAAAACCAGCAGCAGCAGGCATTCCCATCTGTCCTTCCGCCTCGACAGGAGTATCAAAACCAGCAGCAGCAATCCCCTCCACAGCAACAGCAACAGCAGGCTTACTCGCTCGTTCGTCCGCCTCAACAGCAGCAGCAGCAACACCAACAGCAGGCTTACCTGTCGGCTCGTCTGCCTCAGCAGCAGCAACCCCAGCCTCAACAACAACAACAACAACAACAACACCACCACCACCACCAACAGTCCCATTCCAACAAGGAAAATCTCAATCAGATCGGGAAGCCCCTCCATCAAAAATCCGTATGTTACATTGTTTCACCTTCACATGTAGTCAAACCCTGACAAGGTAACAAACGGGTCGGTATTGCCACTAGGATGACAATGCCGTCAACTCCGAGAACCCTGCGTATGTGGCACTGCGTGCTCTGGCCAATTTCGAAGGGGATGAAATGGCCCGATGCTTCCGGGAGAGTAAAGTAGCATACGCCTCCGGGGATGGCGCGCAGGCTAAAGATCTGAGCAACCAGGGCAAGAGGCACAAAGAGGAGATGGAGAGGCTAAACAATCAAGCTAGCCAATGGATCTTCGAAGGTGTGTCATTTCCTTATAACCCTGTTTCTCGGTGTTCATCCTTGTTGGACAATTAGCGAATAATGAGGGCTCGCGGCCAAATGAATATGACTTGCACGGCTTGTATGTCAAGGAGGCCATTCAGAAAACCGAACAGGCCATCATAGAGGCGCAGAACAGGGGCGACACCCAAATACGCATCATTGTCGGTAAGGGTCTCCATTCACAGGGAGCTGCCAAGCTGAAGCCTGCGATCGAGGACCTTATACTCAAGTACGTTCAGTAGTCTGATTCATCCCAGCCTCTTACATGACCGACCTTCTTGATTTACTTTATAGATATCAACTGGTCGCCACTTTGGACCCCCAAAACGCAGGGGTGTTGGTAGTCTCGCTCAATCAAAAACAGGAAGGCGGACACGGCATGGACTCTGGAGAGATTACTCAGAGGATGGTCGTTGCGTTATCATGTGAGCGTCACTTACTGCATACCGTCACTCTCTGTATGCCCAAGAAACGAACGCACAACAACAGGATTAAATGGACTAAGCCCTGGCGTGGACCGCCACTACTGAATCGAGTAGGAGCAGCTCCATACAAGGGGACATCGAATTTACTAGAGAACGACAAAAAATACGACCCGGAAAACATAAAGGGAAGGCGAGGGACCGCTCAGAGGTGTTACGACGCAAGTGGAGATAACGGGGCTTTGCTTTGGAATGCGCCGTTGATCACACCTTGGTATCGAGTACTGTCCCTGACCGCTGTACGTCCTTGGCCTCCACTTGAATTTTTATCTCTACCTCAATCCGCTCTCGTGCTCTGAGAACCTTTGATTGGATATGGTGAAAGTGAAATTGATGCCGTAGAAGAACCTGCGGTAAACAGTGCTGACCCTGATGGTCTCCGCGCTTCTGGAGGGGAATTGATTTTGAAGAGTTTATCACACTCTTAAATGGTTTGCGAGCAGGGCAATGTATGGTCAGATTCTGACAGGCTCTGCGTTTCTTTATGGCATTTGCTTTGAGTGCTGATCCTGACACGCTGTCAGATGTTATCTACCTTTGCCGACAAAGTCTCTCAACGGCATTGCTAATCTGCAGGTCCTCCGTAGGTCGCCACGGCAGGAATGGTTCTTGTCTCTTGGGTAAGATGCCCACCAAACATTATCAGCCGTTTAGGGGGCGTTTCCAATAGAAAGGAAACAGTATGTGCAATATTGAGGTCTTGACATTTGCTCTCAATTTTACTGTCTTGTTTGACGTTTGTGTCGCTTTTGTGCTTGGTTCGAAATACTGTGAATAGGATGGAAAGTGTCTGTGTAACATTTCAATTTTCTTCAGGTATCATGTATATCAGAACAATGCATATGGTACCAGTGGGTGTGTTCGTGGATGGAAGTAATCCGGCTTGCACTAACTCGACGTATGATAGTTTCGAGGGACGAGGATACTTGGTTGTAGGCACGTTCTACATTAACGAGGGTCAGCGACCTATCCACACACATCGCCGCTCATTTGGTCCATGATGCTTCCAACATCGCCCCGATGAAGTGCATGGGTGAATGCAAGCCATGTGCTGGCAGCTTCATGTCTTGGCCATGAGCAGCGCTGTTGGTCCAACAACCATGGACTGTGCTGCTCCACGCCAAGTGATCCAGCAGAGCTCGCGAATGACCTTCTCGACGCATTTGCCTGGCTTGCAAAGAATGGCACTTAGTAGCGCCCGCTTTCTTCTAGGCTTGTTCTAAAAGCACGACAACCCAAGCGAAACTATTTCCAATGTTGTCCTCTTCCATATATATGTCGCCTTCTATGTCTACTTCAGGGATTGCTGGAAGACTTCGCGCTCATATTGCGTCTCTCAGTTCGAGTGGCACTTCAAGTGCATAGTCGCGGCACCGTTGAGTCTCAACCTTGATTTCTCCCTTGGGCATGAGGATGCTGTGCGGAGTACATTTTTACGACCCATTGAGATAGCTAGGGTCGTGTGTGAGTCTGACACCCCTGCCCTGTCGTGTTATCGCCTTCTCCGTCCCTCATCCTCCTATTATTTTCGATTCTTCTTTGTACCTTGAAGATCAAGAACCATTTTTCCTTCTCCTTCCTCTTCTCATCAGCTTCGATGGCTGTGTCTCCACAAAAATGCAAGATATCCCTATTGATGTCGCCCAAGTTTGGTGTCTCCTTTTGTCTCCAATGATGTACGTTAAGAATGAATGACACGGTCTCCCAAATGTTTGCTCACGAGATTCGTCTCAGCTTCCAGGACAGCGGCAGCGTTCTGGAGAATATTCTTCGTCTCACTCCGGCCTCTATGGAATAGGAGACGCCTAGGAATCTCTATCCTGGTCGTCAATGTTACTCCTCGTGACAGCCGCGACTAACATCTGTCAGTCGACTTGCCCTAGAAACTTGGTCTAATGAGATTGAGATGTCTAACCCTGACTGTTGCCCAAGTTTACAATGCATTTGTTGCATATCGCTTGGAGCTTGGTATAGTGGCGTACTTCAAAAATGGGTCCACACGGCCTGTCTTTGCGAACAGGTTAAACAGAGGAATCATCCCTGTCATCCCAGAAGCAACTTCTGACTGACTTTTTCTCCCTCCTGGGCTTCAGCTTCTTCATTACCTTCGCAGGGGGGGGGGATCCTGACGCGTTGCCCAATGTTGTCTGGCTATCCCGGCAGGGTCTCGCAACACGCTCAATAATTCGCGGTTATCCCACCAGGTGTCTACTGCAAAATCGGCTCTTATTTAGCATCTGTTCATCATATGGTCTCGCTCCTGGAAAATCGTAAGACTCCCGACCGTCTTGCTCGTCGTCGAACTTGGTATGTAAGTTTACCATTGGAGAAGGAGATATGAACTTCAACAAGAATGGGTTATTAACGACCTCCGTTTATATCGGCGTAAAGGCGACCAATGCGGCAACATCATATACCGAGTATTGGATGGCTTATGAGCCCGGCACGCTCGTGTGCGACGTGTGTTTGGTGTTGATCAATCTCATCTGCACCCCTTTGGTCGCGATAAGACTCTGTTTGGTCATTGTCATCAGCTTCGTCTCATGCATGTAATGCAGTCACTTGTAAGTAGTTGGTAGGTAGCTTACTGCAGTTAGGCGAAATGAGAAGGACTCGAAGCCTATATCAGCAGATCGCCCTACGAGTCATCGAGAACGTGACTATCTTTGTCTGGGTCTTCGTCACGCTGCCATCCGGAAAACCGATTGCGACTGGTTTCTTGCCAAAGGAGCTTGAAAGAGATTAGAATCCGGCCATCCTGAACTCCTGCTGGCCAACTCCAGGTTGGTCTCAACACTTTCCCGCATTGTATATTCTAAAAGGTCTTGCCGCTCTCGCCGATGATGGTAATATCACATGTGAGTCGTCTCGTTGTGTCTAACTAACCCATCCTGTTCCATCCAGGACTTTCTCATTGACACCTCTCCATCTCGAGAGCTCAATCAGACAGGTTCTTCCGATATGTACGATGAATCCGGCCTTCCGGACCAACACCCCCACAAGAGGAAATCGAGGCCGGGATCCCTGGAGAGCACGGGCGTCGTCAGCACCACCATTGCGTGTCGACCAGAGACGTCAGCATGGAACAGTCCTCTAGAGTGTATATTGAGCCAAGACGAAGCAGTTTGGTATGAAGTGTCTTAAAATGTCCCGGAGGGTAGGTCGCCGCCAAAAACTTTTCTTCGAATTTTTTTTTGTAAATTCATTTTACTTTCATTTTTCACTTCCAATGACCACTTTGGGCTCAAAGAGAGCTACATTTTACATTTTAAAACCTTTTTGGGAATCCAATCCACGTATATTGGCCATGATATTACAATTTACAGATAGCACTAGCATGTTGACATGGCTGACACACAGATCGAAACAGTCCAGTCTCTGCAAATCCAACACATGATATGAGCGTCGACAATACATTCCAAGTGCATATCGCCGTTTGTTTGGTCCATGATGCTTCCAAACATGGCCTTGATATATCGCACCGGTGAACTACGCTGTTGGGTTTGAGGGCTACTGACACTTGGCTTGCGAGGTAGGTGTTGAGTTCTGACGTCATCGCATAGATCGTGACCACTGCGGGTGATCGAGCCTCACCTTATCTCCTGTCGTTTGTCCTGATACTCTTTGTCGCTAGGTTCGAACATTACTTGAATCGTGTATCATGAATTGCTCCGTCCCCATAGTCGACCGGCGGTTTCTTTGATACTTTGATTCAAGGCACCTTATGAGGTCAGACCCCACTATGTGCTGCGTCGCCAGATTACCGATATGTAGCGACATTAGGGGTCCTATTTCAGCCGCTAAGTGAGACACGAGACATAGAACTCTATCGCGACTGTATCAAGCTATCAGGTGCTGCAGATCTCTATGCTGCAGGGTTGCAAGAGAATAATTCCGTAACCCTTGCACTAGCGGAAGCATGGATCTAAATTCTACTGGCCAAAATACGAAGTGAGGAAAGGGTACTAAGGCCAGAACACGTCTCACCATGACCACCAGGTCCGCTAACGGCAGGCAGCGCAGTTGAGAGGGGATGAAAGACTGCCGCGACCACAATGACACGTGGTCCGCTGGAACCCATTTCGGCTTTTGTTCTTAATCCTGAACTTAATCGAACATCGACATGGGCACTGTTTCTCGCTTCACAGGGCTGTCGACAGTACCGGGATTATCAGACTCGCCTAAAGTCGAGACTCAGGGATCGGTTGAGCCCAGCGCCCTTGGACCTGGTTCGTGGCTTGCAATAGAACGTCTCAACCGGTCTAGGCAGGGCGAAGTGCGGTTCCGCGCCCCAAGCACCCCCCTTGTCTCTGGCAAATACCGAGATCGAACCATCAGAGCTTACAGAGTCCTCACACCATGCGTCCAAGTACGCTTCCCACACTAACGCATTAGCCTCTCTTGGTGGTCATCGAATGTTCTTTGGGGGAGATACACGGTCAAAAGGGCGGCGAAGCAACACGAACAAGCACGTTCCTTAGCCCCTTAATTTCTTCGTCGTCTAACCCTGCGCACATAAAGGGCTTATAAACCCCTGTCGTGTGGTTGGAGCGTATTGTGGCTTCTCAGCTCTCGTGATCACGTTATTGCTGCCCAGTCCTCACTGTGACGCAGCCAGTTCGCAGGTAGTTCTTTACAATTATCCCCATTGCCATCAACCACATTCAGAAATCTTCGTGTCTGCGCTGTAGATGCGGTATAGATACAACTGTAGCTTAATTCTGGAATCAACACTATGCAGCAATGAATAAAAATAGATATAAGAGGGAAGTCAGGGACGCGCACACATGACGCGTGATAATTAGGGTCGAAACTGATCCTGCTTATGTCTCACGCAAGCCCTGTTGCCTCGTTGTTGTCGCCTTTACCGCCATTTAACCTCCTATGCGCGACTCTTCTTCCAAGGTTGGAACCCACTTCCTTCTCCTTCTCATTGTCTCCGCCCAAGGGCCACGCGTGCCCGTCACATATCTGGCAAGAATGCACGATATTCCCCTCGATGTTGCCCAGTTTTGGGGTCTCCTTTTGGGGGTGATGATGTATGGTAAGAAGCCGATGGCGTTCTCACATTCAAGCTCTCTGCTCACCAGAATGCTGTTGTCTTCGCGGTTTGGCAGCGTTGTTCTTGAGAATGTTCCTTTTCTCGCTCCAGCCACTATGGAACCGAAGACACCTAGGAGTCTTCATTCTGGTTATCACAGTGTCGCTCTTTGTGACAGCCACAGCCAACATCGGTCAGTTGAGTTGTTCCACTCGTCAATACAAGCCCAGTCTGACGAATTAAGATGTTTAGCCCTGATTATCACCAAAAGTTATAATGCGTTCATCAGATATCGCCTGGAGCCTGGTACCTTGGTGTACCTCGAAAATGGGTCAACAGAACTCCTCTCCCTGAACAGGTAAGAGAGATGGATCCTTTGTCTCATGCTAGGCATAGTTTCTCATGGGCTTCGCCTCTTTTCTGGATTCCAGCTTCTTTCTTACATTCGCTGTTAGTACCGATCCTGACGCGTTGTCAAATGTTACACGTCTATCCCACCACGCCTTCGCAATGGCCTACTGATTTGTGGGTCGTCAATAGGTGACCACCGCGGAATCGATCCTTATCTGGAGGCTGTTCATCGTATGGTCCCGCTCCTGGAAAATCATAGCACTTCCAAGCATCTTGCTTGTCATTGAATTCGGTATGCAACTTGATCATTGGAGACCGTGATATTAATTTCAACGAAGAAAGGTATCAGCGACCTCTCTTTATATCTGCGTGATGACGACCAAACCGGCAACAGCGTATAACGGCGATCGGAAAGCTTACGAGCGCGGCGCGATCGTGGCCAATGTCTGCCTATTGTCGATAAATCTCATCTGTACCCCTCTGGTCGTGGTGCGACTCTGGTAAGTCACTTCTGTTGGTGTCGTCTTGTACATTGGATACAGTCACTGACGGATCGTTACCAGGTGGCTCGCTCGGAAAGCCACAACGAAAAGAACCCGAAGCCTATACAAAGTCGTCAGATTGCGATTGATCGAAAGCGGGAGCCTATACACTGCGACCACCATTGTCTGGGTTGCCTTCACGCTGCCAAATGGCAGGTGGTATGTGAGTACAAGGACTTTAGCATAAAAAGCGACAAACTACAACTCTGCCAGCCTCATAATTCACTGTCTCCTAGATCGGTATCACTACTTTCATGAAGTGTATATTTTCAATGGTCTTACCGCTCTCCCCGATGTTGATCATCTCACATGTGAGCCGATGCTTTGTCCTAGCCATCCATCTTGTCCATCTGGACTACCACTGACGCCCCATTTCGACAGCTGAAGCAGGCAGGTCCTTCCGACATGCACGACGACACTGGTCTTGCAGATCAACAAGTCAGTGAAGGGAAGACAGCGCCAGAAACCCCGAGCAGTACGGGCCTCGTCAGCACCACCATTGCGTTTCGGCCGCAAATTTTGACATGGGAGGGTCCTCTAGAGTCTGTATTGAGTCCAGACTAAGTAGTGTGCGACAAATTGGGATTCAGGGGACTGGGGAGAACGCAACGGATGCTCCGACCGTTAGTGGGTGTTCCGATGGACAGGGGACGGTATGTGTCATAGAGACCGCATCATCTGCTTTTGATTTGCTTTCGTTCGCTTTCGTTTGCTTTCGTTATTGCTTTCGTCGATTGTACTTCAGATATTCGCTCCTAGGATGAAAACCGATATGCAAGATCCCAATCTTCGTTGACGGGACGCGTGTATACTGGGGTCCCTCACGGTATGTCCATAGCTCCGTGCTGACAACTTGGAACCACTCGGCTTGCAGGAAGTCAGCCGACAGGCACTTTTCAACACTCGTTCGTTCAGCTGATAAACTTTGATGTTCGACCTCGCCGCCACTGCGGAGAGCGCACGAACGACAGTATTTCAAATGACTCAGCCTCTACTTCCTCCCTCGAATAGAGCAGTACTTCAAGAGTGTGGCGGCGACACCTTCCAACGCTGGTACGTGGGGGAAGCGGACAACATTCTGAGACAAACCAAGTATACTGACTTTCCTAGAGACGCATATGACATCCCCGTAACGATATGCGTAGGGTCTCTCGGCTGTGGGGCAATTATCGGAGGCATTCTAGCTGTTAGATATTGCGCCTGAACGTTGCTATGATTTAACAAATAAACGCGCTCCGAACACCCAGGCCCCCTCCTACTTGGCCCTGCGGCAGGCGAGCATTATGGTTTAGAATCAACGTACATCTGGCTGAGGCACATCAATGAAGCTATCCCAGCTGCGAACCTCCACAGTGACACAACCAGTCCGCTGCTGCGTTGCAACCATACCTATTGCCATCTACGACAACCAAATCGCTTCTACGGTCTAGATGCGGTCTGGATACGACCGTGCTTGATTCAGAAACCAATTGTAATACAGAGCACATATGACGATGGATGGATCGGGCTACAGAGTCAACCTGCAACAGTCCCACGCTTGCGCTTGAGCTAGTGCCACTCTGTTGCGGTGTTCATACTCTTTGTGCCACACACTAGAACTCCCCACGTTAGGACAGAATCCATAGTATTCCTCTCGATATCGCCTAATTTTGGGGGCTTCTTTTGACTATAGTGATGTACGGTAAGAAAATCTGTCTCTCTGGTAATAGCTTCTCTCGAATTCTGGTTTCCTCACGAAATAGCGTCGTCTCCACGGGTCAACCGCGGTGTTCTTGAGGATGTCCTTGTTCTTATTACAGCCACTATGGAACCGACGCCATCTAAGAATCTCCATACTGGTTGTCACAGTATTACTCTTCATAACAGCCACCGCTCACATCGGTCAGTTGGTTTGTCCTGCTTGTCAACGGCACCAAGCTAATGGGATCAAGACGTCCTAGTCCTAACCGTTGCTAGAAGTTATAATGCATTCATTACACATGGCGTGGAGCCCGGTGTTCTGAGGTACCTTGTATACTGGTCCTCAAAGCTTATCTTTGCGATTACGTAAGGGAGAGAGACCCTCTGTGTCATCCTAGACTTAGCCTCTGATGGGCCCCGGCTTTCTTCTTGGACTCAGCTTTTTCATCGCATTCGCAGTGAGTACCAATCTTGACACGCTGCGTCCGTTACGCGTTATGCAGCCTCCCACGACCAAATATCGCAGCGGCTGCTGATCACGGGCTCTCCACTAGATGTCTAGTACAGAATGGAATCTCATCTAGGGGTTGTTTGTTGTATGGTCTCGCTCCTGGAAATTCGTATCACTCCCTGTCGTCTTGTTTGCTGTCGAACTCGGTAGGCACTTGAATCATTGAAAGCTGAATAGTATCATTAATAGCTCGACTGTGACACTTTCAGTTAGCGCGCTTTGTATGTGCGTGAAGACGACTAAACCGTCAACAGCGTATACTAGTGATCTTTCAGCTTACGAGATCTTCTCAAGCATGTCAAACGCCTGCCTCTTGCCTATAACCTGATCCGCACCCCTCTGGTCATCGGACGATTTTGGTAAGATCGTCGCTGTTAGCTCCGCCTTGCGCTTGTAGTCGGCTCCTTACCGAATGATCATTAGGTGGTTTAGTCGGCAACGCGCAATAAGAAGAGCTCAAAGTCTGTACGAAGTTGTCACGCGGCGACTCATCGAGAGTAGGAGCCTGTACACGACTACCACCACTGTCTGGGTCGCCGTTTCGGTGCAAACTAGAAAGTTGTATGTAAGGATAGGCTTTGTAACGACGGCCTTCCACTGACACTTCGCATTGATAGATCAAAGAGAAAAGTCTCTCAAATATGACGATGAATCTTGTTAGAATTGGGTACTCGGTGCGGTGAATGAATACCTTTATTACTTTGAGATTGTGGTAGAATGTATCGATACAAAAACAAGAACAAGAACTAATAAATTTTACTTCGCCCCCTCAGCTCTGCCTGGTCAGCTCGCTGAGTGTGCAGCGTGTGAAAACGCGATGCGATGGGGGAAAATTGGGAAGAACAATGCGAACAAGATGTTGGGGTGAGAAGCGAAAATCAGGCGAATGCGAGGGTCTGCTCGTGCACGGCCCTCGCTTGGTATGGAGATTACGATGTGGAAATACCGATGGACAGTGGCAGGAAAGAAGGAAGCAGGGCAGCGTGCATCACAAGCGTAGGCTAGGAGATGTTCAGGCCGTAGAGGGATGCTAGGCCTGAACATCGTCGATCACGCAAGCGCTTCCGCGTAACAAATCTGGAATTACTGAACAATCAGCGAGGGCGAAGAGACCTCGGAAACTCCGAGCAGCGTGGGCAGCACCACTATTGCGTTTCAACCCCACACATCAACATAGGAGGGTCCTCTAGAAAGTATTTTTAGCTGAAAACAGGTGGCACGACGTGAATGAGGCCAAGGCAGAGCCACCGGAAATTTTGGTCGTCATTGAGGCGTTCCGATGGATAACTAGGAAACCCATGTGCCATTTAAGGCTTAATTATTTGCTTTCGTCCTGGATTCCCTCTCTGTTTCATTCTCGTACTTCAGATATCCGCTCCCAAGATTGAAGCCACACTCCCAATCTTCTAGTCTTCTTCAGGAATGTATGTACACTACAATGGCACACGGTGTAAATTTAGTGCCATACTCACTCTTTTCTTGCTTGAATTCCAGCGGTAACTTGCGACATTGAAACAAAAGTTGCAATCAGGCACGATCTACGTTGTGCCAGCGTCAGCAAGACGCGCGTACGCCGAACCTCGTACCACACGTCGAGTACGTGGAAGCCAGGTTGCTTCAAGCTGCGAACGCGGCACCATTTGACGTGTTAGTGCCATCTGTGAAATCTTGATATAGTAACAACGATATATGCAGCCAAGGGAATTGAACTGTGACCTGTGCTGGTTGCGGATATTTGAATGAGAAGAACGAGGTAGACAGAACCCAAGGGCGGACCCAAAAAACGACAAAGAAATAAATGCATACAATCTATATCACGATTTTTCCCTATCACTCGAAAAGACTCGGTAAATAGTTGAAGTCTTTGGTGATCATCTTGCCCTCCCAAAAAGTGCTGGTCGTATCGTGTCATACTGCTTCGTCTGTGGTCGGCAGTGATTCCAGAGGACTGTTCCATGTCGATGTCTGTGGTTGAAACGCAATGGTGGTGCTAACAATGCCCGTGATACCGGAGGTTTCTGGCGTTGTTTCACTGTCGCCAGCGTGTTGGTCCGGAAGGCCGGATTCATCGTGCATATTGGAAGAACTCCTATGATTGAGCTGCCGAAATGAGGGAAGGGTCAATGGGCAAGCCCAGATGAAACAGAATCGATTGGTTGGGCACAAAGGGTGACTCACTTGTGAGATGACCATCATCGGCGAGAGCGGCAAGACCATTTGGTATATGCAGTTCACGAAAATAGAGATGCCAACCTAAGAGTTGGTGGGTAGGAGTTCAGGACGACTGGATATATCTTGTTTAGTTCCAAAAAGCTACACTCACATACACTGTTCCAGATGGCAGCGAGACGAGGACCCAAACTATGGCAATAATCGAGTACAGGGCCCCGCTTTCGATAGTTCGTAGGGCGATGATCTGATATAAGCTTCGAGTCCTTCTCATTCCCCTTAACTGCCGAGCGAGCCACCTGCCAACCACTCGTAAGGGACGGGGAGGCATGCTGAAGACGAAGCTGTTAGCGATGGCTTACCAGAGCCGCACCACGACCAGAGGGGTGCAGATGAGATTGATTAACACCAGGCAGACGTCAAATATGAACACGCCGTACTCAAAAGCTTCCCGATCGTCGTCATATGCTGTTGCCGATTTGGTCACCTTCACGGAGAGATAAAGGGAAGCCGCTGGTAATTTTTCGTTCAACTTGATATCACCCTCAATAGTCGCTTTACATACCGACTTCAACAACGAGCAAGATGATCGGGAGTGTCACGATTTTCCAAGAGCGAGACCATACGATGAACAATCGCCAAATAATAATCGATTCTGCGGTGGACAACTATGGACGATCCGCAAATCAGCTAGGTCGTAGCGAGGTGCTCTCGGGATAGACACATAACATTTGACAACACGTCAAGCTCTACACTCACAGCGAATGTCAGAAAGAAGCTGAAGCCCAGAAGAGACAGAAGAAGTTTGTTAGAAGTTATGTCTAGGATGATACAGAGGGTCGTCTTACTTATTCACAAAGAGAAGTTTTGTGGATCCATTTTCGAGGTACACTAGTATACCGGGCTCCAAGCGATATGTGACAAATGCATTGTAACTTTTGGCAACAATCATGGCTAAGATCCTCAATCTCATTAGGCGAGGTTTCTAAGAAAAGTAATACAAGTCGACTGACCGATGTTGGCTGTGGCTGTCACGAAAAGCAGCACTGTAACAATCAGAATAGGGATTCCCAGGTGTCTTCGATTCCATAATGGCCGGAGTGAGAAGAAAAACATTCTCAAGAACGCGGCTGTTTGGCCCGGAAGACGAGACAAATCTCATGAGCAAGCAAGCTGGAATTAGGGAAAGCGCCATCCATTCTTTACCATACATCAATAGAGATAAAAGGAGACCCCAAAATTGGGCGACATCAAGAGGGATGTCGTGCATTTCTGAGAGGGAGACAGCCCTTGTATGAAGGCAATGTGAAGAATGAGAAGGGAAATGATCCTCAATCTTCAGAAAGAATTGCGGATTAACATCAAAACAAGTACAGGAGGACGAAAGGCAGTAAAGGTGGCGAAACAGGGCTGGCGTGAGACGTAGTGCAGGGCTCGTTTGCGACCCTCTCCTTCTCCACGCCAGCGGCGCAGCATATTACATCCGCTCGCAAATTTGTGCTGCGTACGGCATCCCCAAGCCCGATGGAAACCGTGATTTCCTCGGCGTAATGGCAGTGTTGTACGTTTGAAAAGCTCTACCACAGCATGATGAGTCGCATCGCATTGGATTTAACCGAGTCTGCGTTTCGCATCCACTCGCCAATGTCGATGAACATCATATGCGAAGTTGCATCGTCCAAATTTGAAGGGAAAGAAGGAATATGGGATTAACACGGGAGGTGCCATCACCACCCGAATCGAGCGACGGAATATGAGCACCGGGGAAGGAGAAATCAAGAGGCTTGATCATCCCAGCCTACATCAATCTGTTCCTCTCCGCTCTCGTGGTAGAGAGGTAGAAGTAGATCAGTGGCCTATGCGCTGACCATCATGTATATAGCACCTAACCAATGAGATACTTCATCTCTTCACATGGAATATTGTCATGACATAAATCTGAGCCTAGAGTAAGCAATAGAATCTAGCGAATAACAAGAGAGAATGGAAAATGTGATCACAACCCAACCGACGCCATGTTTCTAATATGTTCCACCAAAGTTACTCGGACTCATACCGGTGGATCCAGCACCATATGACTTTATAAGGTTCGCCAACCTCAGCCCTTTGGGCATTATTTAGCATCCTCCTCCTGCTGTTTTCTTGCTTTCATCTCGGGCTTGGTTTCTGCTCCTGTGTGTAGATGGCCTTCGGATGAATTGGGAGAACCGGAGGATCTCTGAAGAGACTTGATGGTGGAAGGAGGGGATTTGTGTCGTGGAAGGAGTCTGTGGGAGGCGTGGGAGAAGAGGTGGAATGGATTGCGAAGCTCACTATGGGCACGCCATGTGTGCAGGAAGATGAGGAGCCGGTGTTGGGTCTGCTCGACTGGTTAGATGTGGTTTGAGACGATATTGTAGCCCAGGAAAGGATATATTCTGGGTTCTGTAGGTTACGCTAGTGTGAAGGAGGTTTGATTGATTATGGGTGGTGCCCTGGAGGCGATGTTGATGTTGACATTTCGTGGGGTCATGTGTCCCTTTATATCGAATTGATCTTGATACGCATAGGGTTGTGTTGCTGAGGTGACTCTTGGGCCCGCGGGTGTGGGTCTCCCCAGACCTGCGCAGAAGAGTCACCAGTCGTCCGCAGTCCAAAACGTCATTACTTTTGGAGCTAAGAAGGGAAATGATTATCACAACTAAGCGGTTTGTAGAATATTCGTGTTCCTGAATTCTTTGCCTGCCTTTGACGGGAATCGGGACAAGTTTTCTATTGATTGTGAGCGATATCGGAACCTGTCGATGCCTCATTCAGACAAAGTGGTATTTCATAACGTCATTCATGCTTTATCCTTAAACTACAAACAAAACCACTCTCCGAATACAACTCATCCGCAGTTAAAACTAGGGATACAAGTAGAGATTTGGCCGAGATTTATGCGTTCTTCTGGCGTCATTGCGGGCAATCGTCAGAGAAAGCATGTATGAATTGTTGGCGCCCATCAGCCATCTTATTCAGAGCAGTAGAGACAAGTATTTCTCGTAATTTTTTATACGTTTGAGGTTCGGAGAGATCTCAGCACTTGAAGGAGACCCATCAACTATCGAGCGAATCTTGGCTACATCTCCGTGTCGCGTGACCCTGAGACTTTCCGCCACAAACATGCCAATCTATACCGCTCTGACCGCACCTGCGGACTCCTTTCCTTCGCTGAATAACGTTGCTTGGTCGGATGACGGTCAACTGCTTCTGTTGACCCGTGGTACAATCTACATCCTTGTGAGTTCATTCTAGCTTCATCTGCATGGTTTGCAATACTAATCAAGTGCCTCGTTGGACAGACTCCAGACCTTGGCATATTCTTTGATGCAGTATCCGCGACTGCTTCTCGACCAAAAGCAACTAAAGCTGCAGATAAAATTGTGCCATCTCCGGCTGCGAAAGATCTCGATGCAGAGCTAAAATGGTACAGAACCATGATTACAGTGGAGAAAGCTTTTCAACATGTATGGACTTGGGAGTCGCAAGGTGTGTGATAGGGTAATAGGATTGCCAGAGATTGCTGAAAAATCCACTCAGATGTACGCAGCCTGTCTCTGGGCTCCCTGGAGAACACCTGGCGGTCGGCTTCCTGGTCCCCAGCCTATCGATCTGCACATGGATGGTGAGTGGCTTTCGTCCTCTATACTGGCCTAAATTTGAATTATGCCTTGTAATCCTAGCTGTTTTCTGGCCACTCTCACTTCAAATCTCGAACTCAGCCTGTGGGCTCCGGGGAAAAACTTCTTGAAAGGAGCATGGATGAAGGTATGTCGTACATGACAGTTACAATGAATCAAACTTTGGTCAAGCCTCGCGATACAAGATACAAGACGTCACCCAGACCTTGGTTGAGAGGCATGATGAATCAAACGGAGCCAAAAAAGAAGCGAAAGGACGCAAAATCAGACTCGTTCTTGGCGCTCAGGTGCAATGTATGACAATAAATGGAGCCCCGAGGTTTATAAATCTTGACGCCTAAGCTTTTTCTTAATCTTATTTTCTCGTAGGTCTTGCATGGTCCAAGCTGCCACGATATGATGTGACCCCGCAGTTGATTGTAGATGGATCTCTATTGGCTGTGGGGACACGGGCCGGGACAGTCATCTTGATGAGGTACGGCTTAACTCACTGAGTTAAATGATGTTCAACTCTAATCCGTGAACTGGAAGGGTGGAGCCTGAAGCGCCGCAGCTCAAACCAGTGCACACTATTCAAGTATCCGACAGCTGGGTGACGCTGATCGCCTGGTCATCATGGGAGAGTCATGCCGATGGAAGCTGTGGGTACTTAGGTCTTAGTAGAATGCTGGCGAGACATTCATCATATTTGTCCTTGGACTGAAATGCAGGTATTGCTGTGATCGCATGCGCCCTAGCTGACGGCACAGTCAGACGTATTCGAGTACGCCAAAAGCTGCATACTTCGACCACGGACATGACCACACCAGCGACAGTGTCGTACCAGCAAGATATCGCCACCGTCGGGCTTCCAAATGGCCCTGCCTATGAATTTGATGATCGCATTATCACTGGAGCCCAATGGATTGACACATTCGACGACAAAGTACGTTTTACAACTTTGGCCTCCCAACAAACCTATGGTTTCATTGTTTTATGTCTGTTTTCAGTCCATGTTGATATTCACTAAATCTGGTACGGTGACGCTGTGGTCGGAGCTTCTTGGGTTCCGTACACTGCGAATTCAGAGGCAGCAGATTGCGAACTACAACTCATCCCCGTTCCTTCCTCCAGTCGGTCAGTCTCACATCATGGAGTTAATATGCGTTCCACTTACTCTCATCGTCATAATAGGTTTCATCTACCTCGGCGTTCAAGATGTCCTACTCCTTATTCTATCAGACTCTTCATTCCATGTGATCCATCAAGCATCGACTGTGCCATCGTTCTCTGATACCGCCACGACGCATGATGACACGATTTTGGAAGAACTCTTGCCGCAACTTCACTCCCGCAAACTTAGTCAAAACTTGCGATCTGCCGCTGCGATGGCGGAACAATCTTCCACGAGTGGGAGACGCATCCACGAAGACGATCTCATCGAGAATTGTGGCCTCACGACGTTCGATGATTTCGGAACCGTGCTGTGGTATCACGAGTGAGACTTCGAACTTCGTTGAGTACCAAACTGGATACAACTGCTCTTACCTTTGGACTGGCTTTCGAACAGACGCCAACGGCCTCAGGATCTCGACTATATCGGACCGTCGAAGCACCGTGGCCAATTAGTAGTGACACCTTTATGGCACGATGACCCATCTGGAGATGGTTTGGTCGGCCACATCTTCCAGATCTTGCAGTCTACAAAAATTGGTGCGTTAAGAAAGTTCTCTCATCTCGTTCCTCACGTATCAGCGTCGATTCTCAGTTGCAGGTACCGATTACCATCTCTTGGTCTTTTCAGTCGCACCAGTGTCTATCTTGCGATCAGCCATCTTTCAACTGCGGCATCCTCAGAGATATGTCGTTATCAGGGATCGCTTGAAGACCATGCTTGAGCTGCCCGTTCGGGCAATCAGTACGGATACGGCCATGGTGTCTCAGGAAGGGGAGGGAGAAGAGGACACCCAAGGACCTGAAGATGGCGAGGTCCCAACGCACGTACAAAATGACTTTCGTGATCGAGTCGCGGAGACTCTCGCGATGGATGTTGAGACGGTTCATGCTCAATTAAAGTTCAACTTGGCGCATGCCTGTTGGGTATGGCCCATCATCGGTCCATTCAACCTGCTGTCGCATCAAGCTAACGTATTGATCGTCTGATATCAACGCAGAAATATCATAAGGATGTAGACTTCGAGGCTATCACCGTCTTATGGTCCCGGAAAATCCATGAGATACGGCTTAGGAGATTGATGGAAGCCTTCGGATCCGTTTCCCAATGGCTTGCTGGTAAGTAGTGCTTCTTCTGCTATCCTGTTGACGCCTCATAGCACATCTCCTCTGTTTGTAGCCACAGACCGAGCTTTTGCATGCCGTATGGCCGCCCAGGCCATCCTTTTCTCAAACGATACGAGAATGGATCAACTTGCCTGGGGATTAATGCATAGCCTAAAACTGCAGCCACCTAAAATGACACTACGTTCATCCGATGACGCTGTGAACACAACATCCTCGACTCGTCTGAGCGGCGCCGCACACCTGGGAGAGTCTTGTCCAGCGTGCCATGCCGACGTGGCAATGGAAGATATCGTCGTGGCCAGTTGCGCAAATGGTCACATTTGGGGTATGGCATAGATTCTACTCTGTTTGATGAAGCTCTGCAATGACTAAAAGATGGTCCTCGCTCATAACTCAGCTCGCTGCTCGATTACATCGGTCATTCTCGCCACGGCCACATCACGGACTTGCGTCACCTGCTGTCGGAAGGCTGTGTTACCCTTGTTGACAGGTCCGCAGAGCGATCCATCACTGTCGGCATGGACAGTGCGAGTGTTGTTGAAAGCGGTGCGCTCGTGTTTGTTCTGCGGTAATCGGTTAGTGGGCATTTTGTGACAAGATGGATTGGATATTGCTTTTCCATTATTCTAAGCATCAGAGCCGCTGTGACTTTTTTCTTTCTTTTTGGCTTTATGGCTGGCGCAAAGACAAATCATATCCTGTGTTTTGTAATGCTACCTGGAGTAGGATACATGAGTGACTTATGAAGCTGCTGCTACGCGGAAGACCTAAAAGCGGTCGATTCAGTTGTCAGAGAAGGATGGGGATGTCATAGCACATGATATACCTGTATGGTCCCGCTCTTGAGATCGTGCAAGCGATACGACGCAGACTCGATCGTCTATGATCATGACGAAAATGATATCCGTGAGATAGCTGAATCATTTGAATTTGGCGTTCGAGACGTACTGGATAGGCCCCGCTGTCTAGTGCCGCCTGCCATACTCGCAACTTCTGCTTCTTTCCAGCCTCAAAATCTTGAACCACAGCTAACATGGGTCCGCCACTCGTTCCGATATGCAGGTCATATTTGTGCAGTCCTTTGAAGCCTTTCAACCTGACATCCTTAAGAGCGACGAGGTCGCCGGGCATGATGTCGCTCGAGCGTTTCTGCACTTCAGGGCCCGTTTGAACATAAATCAAGTGACCGAAGTACGAATCAGGTAGGGAGATCTGCTGGGCATTCGGAACCTTGGCGAGCACTCTCTCAACGAAGCTTGATGGCGTTCCATCACCAATGACGGTCCTGTGTGACTCTTTCTCGACCTCAGCCGCCGCTGCGACCACCAGAGTGCCAACTCGGCCCCATAAATCCATCAAAGCATTCGAATCCAAAGGGATACTGGGTTGTTGGGCCTTTCGTTCCACATGTGGCGGCAGCGGAGGGGGTGCAGCTTCTGTAACCGCAGTGGACGTGGAATTCTGAGAGTCAGCATTTGTGGACTGATCCGTATAAGTCAAAGACGACGGTGGCGGATCGAATGTGATCATGTCTCTGGTTTTTACTTTCACTTGGGTGACTGCGGACGATGAAGTGCTAGCCTTTGGCGGGGGCGGTGGGGGCGGTGGGGGCGGTGGTGGTGGCGAAAACTGCTCGTCAGGTCCAATCGTATCTGCTTCAGCTCTGATGGGTGTCGGTGGAGGAAGTTGGCGCTGCGGTGGAAGTCCTTGAGGTCCTGAAGGACGCAAGGCAGAAGGCCGCCCGCTAGGCACCGATGGAGACACGAGCAAAGGAGGCGACGGGGGTACTGCAGGACGTAAGGCAGAAGGTCGCCCGCTTGGGACTGATGGAGTGGTAGGCAGAGGAGATGACGGGGAAACTAGAGCACGAGGTGTCGCTGGAGCTGCAGAGAGTGGCCTGGAATGCCTGCCAGGGGGAAGCGGTGGAGGAATGGACATGGAAGGTACTGCACGGCGCTGAGCCTGAAGCGACTGGTTCAAGGCCGTAGATGCTGGGTCTTCCTCCTGTCGTTCGTCTTCACCAGCCTCATGATTTACTTCTGCTGTCGCTTCCTGAACCTCCGCCCTTGCTTCTTCCGTTTCTTCCGCTCGAGTGCCTCCAGGGAGCATTCCAAGCCGCATTCCGCCTCCCGCCGCTAGTCTCGCTGCGATTGCCGACCGTCTCGCCTGTGCTGCATCTGCCGTCTCCTCCTCCTCCTCCTCCTCTCCTCCTCCTCCTCCTCCTCCTCCTTCTGAAGGTTGGCGCCAAGAGGATCATGTGTCCCCTCCAGGGGCGTAGTTTCTTTGTTCCTCAATGGGGTGCTCAGACGCGGCCGACCAGGGCCCATTCCAGGCAGTGCGCCTGGAGGTGCCCCAAAGGAAATCCCGCCTAGTCTCGCCATACGCTCAGCTATCGTTTGTTTTCTAGGGACATCGCTTGCTTCCTCTTCTGAGGCTTGGGTAGGTGGTTGACTCAGAGACATGTCGGCCACAAGCTGTTCGTGCTCGTGGGCACCATCTTCAGGGAGTTCGGGCTCAAGTTCGGGTAACTGGGAAGTGCGGCGGAGTGGAGAATAGAAGGCCGGATCGATGGGATCTTTCCAGTTGAAGTGATAATGTTAGAGTGTGTTTTAGCGCGATTGAGTATTCGAAGTTGCAATCGCACCTGTGTCTGTATCCGCCATAACCTCATTGGATGGGAGCGTCAAGGCTATAGATTTGTTAGGCGCTTTCTGCCAAGAAATGTTTTGGGCTATCTCATCACTGGTCCTAGGCGAGGCCCCCGTTACAAAGACAGTTTTCCCTGGAGTTTGAGGTCCAGGTTCAGTTGCACGTTTGTGGCCGTCCTGCGAGAAAGGCTCTTCATCGTCCGTGTCAGAAATTTGATCTTGTGATGGCCTCGGGGGTGGTTGGGGAGGAGGTATTGACCTTCGATCTGGACGGGAGGACGCCGGAACGGGAGGTGGCGGTGACAGGATAGGATTGTGTAGGTTGTCCTCTTTAGCTACACTAAAATCGCTCAATGCTGGGGGCGGCGGTAATGAACGCCTGATCGGTGATCGGATAGCCTCTAAATCCTTAGATGGAGGAGGTGCGGTGAGGCATTGGCTGTCCGAGTCGTATTCTTCTTGTCCGGGCTGAGAGGCTTCATGCTTTGCTGTAGTGCTGTCTACGGCCATCACATCAGAAGCTCCATTACGCGGAGATGAGGCTGATATAAATGGCTGCGAATCGGGAGCCACCTGAATGGTCTTGCTACCTGGTGCTGGCCTTGATCCGAACATTCCTACTGCTCCCATCCTTGACAGCCGTTCAGACAATTTGTTCTTCCTTTTCTGCTCTTCTGTCTCTTCATCGGCCTCTTGTGTAGAAGTCGCTGCATCGGGCCTGGGCTCAGCTTCCCCGTGAAACGCTGCTGATGCTTCTCCGGATCCGTCCGAAGAGACACGCGTGCCCAGTTGTTCAGGCGCAGTAGCCTCGCCCACAGAGAAGCGTGAACGTGGTACTGATGTGGGCACATTCGGCGCTTCATCGGAAGATGATTTAGCTTCACTGGCATCTTCCGCTTCACTAATGTCCTCTGCATTCGCGTCAAACTGGAAGCAAAAACGCGTTTCAAAAAACTTCAATGAGCTTCTTATTCTTCCAAGGCGAAAGAGTACCAATAGGAGCGTTCGTTCCCGACAAACCACCCCTAGCTACTCACTTCACCGCTCATCTCCTTTCCCCCCGTTGGATCAACCGCATGATTATCCACCTCAACCTGTTGCTCACGCTCCGGCTGCTTCACAGCTTTGTAATCACCAGCACTCCCTGTAACACTCTTCGGCACTACCTCCGGCTCCCTGTTTCCTTGGGCAGATTCGAATGCTTCTTCTCCCATATTGGCGGTAGGGTCAATGGGTGGCGAGGTAACCTGTTTGTCGTCCGGTAGGATCTGAGCCCCGCTGTGTTCCGAGGGATTAGCCGTCTTCAATTGATCCACCCCAGCAGAGTCCTGGCTTTCTGGGTGTTCCACAGACGATTGCTCCGTAGCATCAGTCTTCCCCAGAGTCTCTTTGTCTCCTAGAGCCCCTTGCATTAACTTTTCGCTCGATGCAGGCGCCAGCATAGCGCTACCACTATCAGTAGATGGTTTGGTGACCAGCGCTTTTCTACGAGGTGGCGCTGCCCTCTTCGGCATTGCGGGGAGCGGCATGTTCGAGGCCAGCGAAGGCGACGACGACTGAGGTTGGGCAGATGGCGGAAGGGGAATGGCGGAAGCCGACTCTTGGCGTTGTGGCGCTGCTGGCCTCGGATCGACGTGTAGTTCCGGATGGTTGGTCGGTTTCTGTTCCTTCTTCTCCGCAGTGCCTTCATAGTTCAGATCCACTTCTCCTTGCATATTATCACCATGACTCTTAGCGGTCTCCTGTTTCTTCTGTGCCAGCTCTTCAACCGTATTATCCATATCCACACTCGCGCTATCCAGCTCTCCGTCCTTATCAGCTCCCAAGCCTATATAATTTAGATCCAATTCAATCCAAGCACCAAAACCGACACATCATGCAAGAAACGCCGATCATTTCCGGTTGATGTCAAGATCAACATCGAACCAGGTCATTCCAGCGGTCGTGTTAGTCGCCGGCGTCATCATCGTTGGATCGTAGTACATCGGATGTGGAGGAGGCATCGTGAGGCCCAGTTGTGAAGACGCCGCAGAGCCCCAAGCGGACGGTGGCGTCGACGGATGCGTCAATTGAGATGACGAGTATTGATTGGAGTGTGCCATGGCCGGTACAGAACCAGACGCGTTGTACGAGAGGATTGAGGGCGCAGATGGTCGTCCAGACGTGAGAGATGCGTTATCCGAGAAGGACGGTTTCCGTGTAGAGAAGGGTGCACCACCAGATCCAGGCGACGCGCGAAGGATGTGCGAGTTTGGATTATTGGGACGTTGTAGTTTACGATGGTGAGAGTCAGTGGACGCCGAGGAGGCGGAGCGTGTCAATAGCGACGACGATGACGTTGATTTGCCATTGGTTTGAGGTGGTGAGTATGGACGCGATGGACGTGGAGGTGGGATTTTTTTCGGCGGAGGCGCGGGAGGTTCGGATAACGAGTCGGTTTCGTCCACGGGTGAGTTCATGGATACAACGTCGCGATCGGAGGAGGATTCGGACGATGTGACGGGGAGAAGCGGCGTTGGTTTGTCACGTGACGACGTGACGACAGGGGCCATACCAGAGGCGATTTGGTATTTCGTTTTGATACGCGCCGCGGGGGAGATCGACGAGGACGCCACCGAGTTGTTCCGTTTCAACGATGCCATCGTGTTAGATTGTGATTGTGGTTTTGGTAGTTGTTGCGGGAAGGAAGAGGAAGAAGTGGGAGAAGCGGTAATGGGTTCAGTCAGCCTTCGTTTCTTCAGCCATCCAAAGCCAAACAACTTTCGAAACGAGGACGAAGACGAAGCGGAACGATTGTGCGCTGGGGGAGCCACGAGGGTGGTACTCCTCTCCAAGGGACGTGGATAGAACGAAGAGGACGACGCGCGTCGAGAGAGACGGTTCACGTTGCCAGCTTGGAACTGATGCCCCGCAAACGACGCCGCCGTCACCTTCTGCCCAACTCCTGCCTTCCCCTCTCGCAAAGAGGCATGCGGTGGAGGAGGGATTTGGAACTGTTGAGCTTGATACTGCTGCGGTTCCGCCGGCGCGTAACCAAACTCTGCATAGCCAACTGGCGAAGCCGCCCTCCCACCATGCCCATCCTCCGATGATCCATTGAAGAGACTTGGATCAAAGAAAGCCTTGGGCCCCCCTTGTATGTGCGACGCGGCGCCGACAAGCCCTGGGGCAGCAGGGTTGAAATAGCCGTGCGGTGTCGTCACCGTGGCCATCGATGAACGTAGAGCCGAGTCCGAATGACGATGGGACATCGGACGAAGACGGGGAGCAGGGGATGAGAATTTAGGGGCATGATGAGGAGGAGGGGAATTGGACGAAGAATAGGAAGAAGCGCTGTCTGCAGAGGATGATACAGCAGAAGGAGAGGAAGGCGCGACAGGGGACAATGGGAATTGAGAAGGGTCGTGATGGAGGTGTGGAGCGACCTTGACACCACCGGTAGGGATGTTGGGTACAAGCGAGGGAATATATGAAGGGTATCGATAGACTGTTCTGGGGATGGAAAACGACGAACCTTGGGAGTCTGAGCGCTTCGGATTCGGAATGAGGTATGAAGGGGTAGGCGAGGGCGACCTCGACCAGTCTCGCGTGGCTGGGATCGGTGGACGCGCGCGCGGTGGTGATGACGCGAGCACAGGCGACCTCTCTTCGTCTTCATGGTCATCAAAGTCCGAGGGTTGTTCGACCGTACTGGCCTCCGAGTCTTCTGACACGGGTCGGATTGGCTGCATGGGGAGGACTGGCTGACGTGGCCGTTCATCCATGCTTCCACGCTGCTCTGGTGTAGACGCTCGCGATGGAGACGGGCTGGCAGCCCTCTCAGCTTGAGGAGCAGACTCCTTTCTTGGTGGCGTCGGGATCGGCTTCTTCCCAAACGCGATGGGCATGCCCACCCTCGCACCACCTAGACGAGCCATCCTCGCGGCGATGTTGGCGCGACGCTGTCTCTCTTCCTCCTCGGGATCCTTCTCAGCTGCGTCAGAATCCTCATCATCTTCATTCCGTGCGGTGGGCTCCTCGCTGGTCGCTGCGGAGGGCTCCTCTGAGGGCTCTTCCGTTTCTTGGGACGTGTATTCGGGTTTCGGTGGCGCCTCATAGGGTATGGTCGCTTTCTTCCATACGCGAGGTTTGCTTGCAACAGGCGGAGGAGCTGGTGCGCCGTCGTTGAGGGCACCAAAGCCGGAGCCTTGCAGGGCCGCCAACCTGGCCTTCAAGCCACCGCCCTATTACGTCCAACCAAATAAAAAATCTTTAGTGATCAATTCCGGATCAGAATGCAAAAATGTGCACATACCTGAGAGATCGCATTCTTGGCGTCCTCCGCAGACATTCCTGCGGTAGCGCCTGCAGTATCATTGCTGGTGGACTCAGGGGCGGCTGCTACTGATGGCGTCGATTCCGATGATTCTGCTACTGCAACTGCTGCTGTTACCTCAGGAGGCGGGTTGGCTACTGCTTCAACCTGCTTCTCCTTCCAAGCCCAAGTCTTCTTGGCCACTGGCTTCGGAGGTGGTGCAGGTGCAGATGTGGCTGGTTTCTGTTCGAACTGAGCGATGCGATCACGCAGGGTTCCAACTTTGCGGGGAGCGGCTGGTGCTTCGTCCGCCATATTTGTCGAAGGGAAGAGATAGGTTTGATGAAGATAGATGGAAAGGAGTAAGATGAGTCGGTGATGTTGCGTGGCGACTCTTTTCTTTGCCTCGTCCTCGGCTGGCTTTTAAACTAGGCCGAGTGGGAGGATCAAGGTGAGGTCGCAATGAGGTTGACACTAGGCTTCTCACGTAATCTGACCCACAGGGGCTTCCAAGGTTGCAGGCAGATAGCCTACCCCTCAGCACGTTCTCTTGGGGCTGTGATGATCCCTCCTTGAAGTTTCAGTTGATCTGGGGCGATGCGCAGTGTATATCGGGGACCAAAGGAGGAAGGTGCTCTAGACCCGGCCTCATGGCTTCACCCCTCAAAATCTAGCGCATCGATCCAACTCTCGGGTAGATTCATAATGTATACAGTCACCGGAACTACCTATACAGCGTGCAGAACTTTGATCTTGAATGAGCAATTCGCCAGCCAATCTGTACATGCAGGGGTGAGGGTCCTCATCAGTTCAGGACACAATTTCCACAGTTGGATGGGTCGTGAAGCGTTTTTCACGTTCGCCTTTCCCCTTTGAAGGCTGGTAAGTTTATGGAAATCTTACTGAGATAGAGTTGATTGAATATTAATATACCACGGCTTTCATTTTAGCTTCATAAATCAGGCTGTATACTACCCACCTTGCCCAGGCGCAAGCAGACGTTATGACCACGATCGACGACGCAGTCGCCGCCCCACCGCACTATCTCGATTCCGTAGAAGGCGAGATCGCACTCTTCCGATCTCTCGCACAAGCCCGGCCTGTTGGAAAACACAAGCACTTTCATGTGCTCACAGTTCTTCAATCTATCAGGCAGGAGACGGGACGGAACGTGACTGCAAATGCGTTATGGGATAAGCTAGACAGCCTTTATAACTTGGAATACCTTGATGATCTGGTACGTCGGGAGTTTGACAACATAAACACACCATTTAGTGTCTGTTGACCCTCGTACGCGGTTCGATCCAAACATTGTCTACGATCCAATAAAAGGATCGGTCAGACGATGAGCTTGAAGAGAAAGAAAGTAGGTAAATTACAATAACCGCCGACTTTCTGGTGGCCTCACCCTGATATGTTTGTTAGCACCTCCTCCATCAACAAACTATAACTGCCATCCACGCTTCCGCTCCCCGTTCGAACTCCCAGCGGACGATTCATTCATCGCATCCTTGATCGCCGACCGACGTATCAAACCTTTGAACGAGCCGTCGCCGTCACCGTCACCTCCGCCATCGACGGAAGATTCGCAAGCCACCTCGCCTGGTCCCGAAACCAGAACTTCTCCCATAGCCTCCTCGATCAAACGACAGCACGGTCGAAACTCATCCGCCGCTTCCAACGCCGCGAACACTGCCACGAACCTTGGCGCGTTCGATAGCGATGGCGACCTGACGGAAGAAGATGACGGGGATAACAAGACATCTACTAGTGGCACGGGCGCTGCTGAAGAGGAGGAAGAGGAGGAGGAAGAGGAAGAGACGGCGCCGCGGAAGAAGGGTAAGAGCAGGAGCCAGAGCGTGCGGACCACTCGAAGTGAAGCTGCTGCGAGTGTTACAGGGAACGATAAGGTAGACGACGAGGATCATGAGATGGCAGATGCTCAGTCAGCTCCCGATGAGGAGGAAGAGGCAGTTGAGACACCTTCCGGTAGTGGTATGCTCACTGCACTTTGACATGAAGACAGCTACAAGCAAACGCTGAAAGCTTTCTTCTTACTAGCTACGGCCAACACACGTTCGAGTAAACGCGCGCCGGCTCCAAAGACTAAAGGTGCTCCGACCACCGCCTCATCGACAAAAGGGGGACGCGCTGTTAGAGGTAGGGGGGTTCCTACAAAGGGCGCCGCTGGGAGTCGCAAGAAAGTGAGTGCTAGCGTCACTTTCACATCTGAGTTCCCTGCTGACTACTTCGTGCTGCCCGAAATTAGTAATGGTTTAAGGATCCACGCTTACCTCCTACATTCATATCAGATGATTTCTTCTTGGGAAAAACAAAAAAGCTAGCTCTCGTAATGGTTCAATCAGGTACTGCCCGCAGACTGGCAGAACTGTTATGAATTGAAATCGGAATTGGTGTTGATCCGCGTTAGTAGAGTTTAGGCTTAGCGCGCGGCGGGCGTTTCTCTTCACCACACTAAAGAGAATACCCCGTTGCAGGTTAGTCGTATTCTGTATATAGTCTGTGTATATATCATTACATTGAAGAGAATTCCCCGCCGCAGCCTTCAACAAAGAACATGCCCAATATGAATGTCCGCCTCATCATGGGATGAACTTACTACTCTCCGGCGTCGACATAACAGTCAAGAAGTTGAAATATGAGACGAACTCGGCATGAGAGACCGCTCATCTATGTCCAGCAACTATCAACTTACCAGGGGTTCTTTGTCTGCCCAACATGTGGACTACAGAATAAAGATGTGGGAAGCAACGCATATGCACACGGAGCATTGGTGTTACTCCTCATAACCATGTGAGATAAAGCACGTCTCTGGGCAAGCGAGCAGCTCATCGATCTGTGTTGGCGAAAGACAAAAGAACTCAACAATCGTTGTGCAATCATCTCTAACGTAATAGCGGCGCAGCGTCGAAGGTGGTGGAAGTGTTGGTATCGACGGTTAAGATCCGTCAAATTTGTTCAACCCCCGCGAGATGACAGTCCAAGTTAAGTGGCGGCGTTCAGCCCCGTGCGTCTGTAAGGAGTCTCTTCCAGCTACCCGCATGGACATCGGACGGCTTCGGCGATGGTCGGCTTTCAGGTAGACACCAGCAGGTATATCGCGTTGGCGCAAGCCTGCCATGCCATAGGTTAGCGAGTAAGCTGGAAGCCAATCCATCGGATTAGAAATACCCGAAACTTTAGGGATAGGTGGAAGAAGGGGGAAGGATGATTAAAACCTCGTACTCGGGTAGAGCCAGCTCAAGTGGGCTCGTATGTGATCTTGGCGCATTGGATCCTCATACATTCGACACCTGGTTCAGTCCAAGCTTAGTATCATATTCGTTGATGGATCTATGGTGCAATTGGGAATAATCATTTGCTATGAGATGTTGTTGCAAGAACATGGTCTCATATTCACATGCAAGACCAGGACCTTGCACAGACGCACACGAAAAGCTTCAGATTTAGATGGTGCCAACAATAGATCATCCCAAGAATCAGCCATATTATTATTGTGTGAGCTTCTTCAGTCCCAAGCATGCATGTAGTCAGACGCTTCTATGCTGGGGGGACCAGCACAAAGGGCCTGCCGACGCTTCTCGAATCGCTGTGATATCCCGAGGCTGAGGTAGTCTCGTAGATGCTAGAAGAAGTGTATAAGTCCACTAGTAGTCAGATGGTTCGGGGGATTCGTCGGCTCTGAGGCAACTTGATGGTGTGCGAAGCGGTCGCAATTCAGGTGTTCACATGAGCGTGGTTGACGCGGCCCGCCGTCTCATCAGCGCTAGTTGGCGACAAATGCGAGACTTCCATCGGCGAATCGAAAGCCCACTGAAAGATAGGGAAAGAATGCCGTGCGGCTGTCACGCATGGACCCAACGAAGTTGAATGACAGGTCCAGTTGGCGGAGATGGCCTCAAGCCAGTGGGAATATTACTTCGTACCGAAAGGTTAATTGTAAAAATATTATATATTTTCGTGGCTGCGTGGTTGTTGGAAATTCCAGCATTGACAGTGCCGAGGTGTGCTTAGACGTGGTGGTGTGGTAATGGGCGGAGCAGCGAACAGGACTTGACTGGATACTGAACTCTACTTTCCCGCGTCTAACCGTCACCGAATTTGATCATTAACACGCACGGTACCCATAAACCCGTATATCAATGATCTTGGAAGCGCGGGCTTGTATACCGACGGTCTTGCTGTCTCTGTGCTCTCAAACGATTGCCTTCACCAAGATGCCACATGGTTGTCAATGCCATCTTGTGGAGCCCGACCTCTTCTACTTCTACTGTCATCCCATGTCTTCGGTACGGCTAGTGAGTCTCATCATCAATGCCGTGGAAATTGACGATTCCTCGCTGAACTTGAGTCTCCTCTAGTTAGCGATCGTGCTATAAAGACTGGCGGATGTTGAGTATCAACCAATCTTCAGGACACGGCACAATTGTACCCTTCTCTCAATCCACTGAACTTCATCCACCGAATCCATCCTACTCCTACTCTTACAAAATGCTCACTCTTGCCCTCCAAATATCTATCCTAGCCGCCCTTGGCATTGCCTCACCCGTGCAACACCCCAAGCGCGGCGCCTATGTGGTCCCTCACCCGGCTGGCAAGTCTGTTACTACCAGGTCCCCTTCGGGCGAGTTGATCTTCAACAAGGAAGCCGCTCTGCGCGACCATGCTACGGTTATCAAAAAGTACCATCCAAGCAAACGGGCTGCCACTGCCGCTCCCACTGGGAAGCGCGCTCTCGATGGGAAGGAGCCTTTTGATATTGCCAGCCTGCGTCGCCGCGCTACGTCTGGCACAGAGCCCTTGACTGATGACTACGATGGCATTGATGAGCGTGAGTGCACCACTCCTATGGACCAGGCGAGACCACATCACTGATGCAGCGCATGATACTGCCAGTCTACTATGGCTCCATAAGCATGGGCACCCCTGCTCAGACTGGAATCACTGTCGACTTTGACACAGGAAGCTCTGATCTTTGGGTGCCTCTGTGAGTGTTGTCTCCCACTCTAACGCGTGGCAGTAGAACTGCGATGTTATTCTGATTTGTTCGTGTGCTCAGGTCAACGTGCAAAGGCTGTTTCCCGCCCCTTTTCACCACAAGCAAGTCCAGCACCTACAAGTATGTTATCTACTTGTGAACTTCTGCTACTCTGCTAACCTAGCGCGACTGTCTCTAGGAGCTCGACGACCAAGTTCTCGATAACTGTGAGATCCAATCCACAAATCTTCGAATCTTAAAAGGTTTTTTACTGACTTTTTCATCCCACCAGTATGAGGATGGCAGCTCAGCATCAGGCACCGTGCGTATGAGCTGTCGGTTCGAGCTGCAACTGAATTGCTGACTCAACGGCGCGATACCTGAATAGGTCGGAACCGACACCGTCACCGTCGCTGGCATCACAGTTGCCAGCCAAGGCTTTGGTGCTATCACTTCAGAGTCCGGAAGCTTTGAAGATGGAGTGAGCTTCACACAAGTGCTTCAACTTTCGATCTTATGAGCTGACATCCACATCTTGTGTTTAGCCAACCTCTGGCCTCCTTGGTCTCGGCTTCCCTGCCAAGTAAGTTTCGCCGTGCATTATTAGATTGCTAAACTTAACTGACATGGCATTTACTTAGCGCCGAGTCTGGAAAGACCCCCTGGTTTATTAACGCCGCCAACGAAGGGTTGCTCACGTCCAACGTCTTTTCTGAGTACATGGCTCGCAACGGCGCAACTGGCTCTGAGTTGTGCTTCGGATGCATTGACTCTACCAAGTACTCTGGTGGTAAGTTGCTGCTCATCCCCCAGTGCGAGACGGGGAGTTGATCGAGCGTCTTTCCACTGTACAGCCATTACCTACTATCCACTCTCTACCGCTGCTACCAGCGGTACTCAGTATTACTGGAACGTTGTGTCCTCTGGGTTCAACTATAACGGCGGCACCTCCAGCGGCGCCTTCAGCGCCGTTGTGGACACCGGAACCACTCTAATCTATATCCCTACTTCGTACGCGAAGGCGCTGTACGCCAAGATCCCTGGAGCGGCCTCCGCAGCCAGCACTGTCGGCACTGGCTTTTACTCATTCCCTTGTAGCTCGGCCGCGACGCTCGGGCCAATCAATCTCGTGATCGGGGGGGCCTCCTATGCCGTGAACATGGCGGACTTCAACTTGGGTCAGGTCTCAAGCGGATCGTCTTCGTGCGTTGGCGGCATCATCGGAGAGGACATCGGTGGCACTGGATCAAACCAGCTTGCGATCATCGGTGACGAATGGATCAAGAGCTGGTACACCGTCTTCGATTACGGAAACTTGGTGAGGGCTCCTTGAAACCCGTTGGAATGGCGCCTGTACTGACCATATCTTCCTATAGCGTGTCGGATTTGCCTCTGCATTACACTAGACAGCTTTCCGGCGGATTGGCATGGGAGGTGAAAAAGATTTTGAATCCTTCAACTGTACCTAAAAATATCTGCTGTGTATGCAATGCATTGTCACTCATCTTCGCTTGCGTGCTTGGAGGGACAGTGGCGATTCCGGCTACGCTCTGTCAACCTCTGTTACGGGAACTGCTTTTCGAACACTAGCTGTGTGTTTCTTCGAGCAGTGATGTTCCCATGTGTCCAGGCCAGCTACAGATTTCAGTTGTGAAAACGGCCGCTTCTCTGCGCCGCGATCGCTCAACCCATTACCTTCATGGTTCGTTCAATGCTTACCATTCTCGTGTACTTTTGGAAGGGCTCGGCATATTCATTCCCGCCAGCGCTGATTCAACAGCTCATGAGCGCCCATGACGTCCGATCTTCCACTTTCTCAAGGGACAGGTCTCCAACATTTGAACGAGTCCCGAACAACGTGATAGTCTGCTGACACCGTTGGCCAAGTGCCTCAAAGAGCACGGTCGGAGCTCACATCGACAACTTCGATTACGAAGTGGTACCAGGATCTTGCCAGATGTATGGCGTGCCACAGAAATAGGGCTTCGGCGCATCGTTTTGAACGCGTTCTTGGATTGTGACTTGGTATTCAAGGTTCCGATTGCTGTCGCGTCTTGATATACAGAGCAAAAATCAATGACAAAGAGTGATTTCCACACAGAACATTATCATCAAGGCGAGAGAATACAGTGACTAAGCGAGTCTAAGGTAACTAATTAAAAGTAGCTAAGTTGCAGGCGAGGAGGCAGGATACCACAACTTCGACGAGACTGTTCTTCTAGTACTTTCCGCCAAAGTTACTCGGACTCATAGCTGTAGGCGCAGTACCATACGACTTCATGAGGTTCGCCAGCCTCACCTCCTCAGGCGTCATTTTAGCCTCTTGCTCTCGCTGTTTCCTCGCCTTCTTCTCGGCCTTGGTTTCCACACCTGCGTCCGGATGGCGTCCGGATGAATTCGGAGAACCGACGAACCTCTGAAGAGGCTTGAGAATGGAGGAAGGGGATTTCTGTGTCGCGGAGGAGTTTACGGTGGGCGTAGAAGAGCAGGTGGATTGGAAGACTTCGGGGCTCGCCATGAGGACACCGTGGGTGGAGGGGGATGAAGAACTAGTGTTTGGTCTGGTCGACTGGTTAGAAGTGGTCTGAGATGACATTATGGATGGGTATGAAGGGGTTTGTTGTGGATTGTTGGGTGAGAGTTGATGTGAGGAGGTTTGTTTGTTAAGGGATGGGACGAATTGCTGCTCAAGGCGATGTTAATGTTGACATTCAGCAGTGCCTCATGTCCCTTTTATAATGAATGGATCTCGATAAGCAGGAGAATACTTGAGAGTGAGATGACCGTCGGGCCCGCGGGCGCAGGCAGATTCAGTCCGTTTTAACTGCGGGGAGTCCGTCTCCGCAGACGTGCGCAGAACGGTCATAACCTTCCATTCCATGGCTGAAACTGCCTTCGCTGTTTTCCAAGTCGGAAGCAAAGAATCATCAGCGCAGTGAAGCCGCTCATGAATTACCCGTATTTTTGAGGTTCAAGCCTGCGTTGGATGTGGAGTGGAAACGTTCAATTGAAACAATTCTTGAAATTGGAACATGCCGGTGCCTGAGTCTTACATCATCGTGCAATACTGCTGAAAATAAGTTACATTCCTCATTGCTCCGTCGAACTTCTGTACATCATCGAGCCTTCGGTCTCTCGCAGCCTGGTCGAAGGTCGCCGAGGGAGCGAAATAGGAGCAGTTTCTACGGGATGCACGGGTGAGCTTGGGGTGTCCGAACTATCCTGCCGACCCTCTATCTCCCTCAACGCTGGAAGCCCCCTCAGCAGTAATGTGCTTCCACGTGTGCGTCCGTACGCCGGAGGTGGTGGTCCCACCATAGCCGGCCCATCCCCCTCCACAACCGGAACCGGAACCGCCCTGCCCTCCCTCAATGAACCAGATAGCCACAGTGGTCTCATCCTCGTCTGCAACGGCGCATACGTGTCGCCATCGCCCTCGTAAGTGTTGTATCGCGGGAGGACGTCGAGCGGATGAGCGAAGGTGTGTCGTTCGACGAGGGCTTGTTGCACGGTGTGGTGAAGGACGATAAGGAGAGCGAGGGAGCAGACCCCGAATGCGATATATACGAAGACCGCAGACGAAATCGGGTTCCCTGGATCCTCTTCGCTTGGGCTTTGATTGGAGTTGGGAGACGCTTCTATAGCTCTGATAGAGAGTACCCACCCCACCGCAATGATGCCGATCATCAGGAGGAGGTAGCTAATACGGGAGATGGTGTTGTTGCATATACCACCCAGGCGTTTGTTGGGTTCTGTCGACCGGAGGGTCCAGATCAACCTGCTTCGGAGACTCCCATCGTGAGGCGTGGCAGGCTTGGAAGCAGGGAGACGCTGGGCCGTCCCCGTTTGTGGTTGTGCGAGTTCAGTTGCAGATTGTGCGCCTGGCGCTTGACCGTCAGTTCCGGCTGGTTGGGTGCTGTAGCCCAGCTCAGCTAGTTTCGTGGGCCGAGGCTCCTGAGGCGGAAGTTGGGATGACGACCCAGTTACGTGTGAAGAGTCCATAATTTGAGATGTTCAACAAGTTGAATGAAGAGTGACAGAGATTGAAGGAATGATGAGAGGAAATGAATGAATAGATATGCTGCGCCGGGCAGTAAGAACTATCGCTGGGGAATGTTGTCTCTGTTTTCGATGAATGTCGCACTGGGTCAGTGTACTGAGCGTCGCGCTTTGATGTGAGGCACTCACGAAAAAAAAAACCGATCAACGGGCTTGGCGAGAAAGATATGAAACTGCTGTACGTGGACCAGACACGGCAGGAAAGAGAGAGAAATAAAGGGGATGGATTGCCAGCGATAAGTAGTCAAGCCTTTGTGCGTTGAGCCCTCGTCGTCGACAACGTGCGTAACGACCAACGACCCGTGCTTCCTTCGGTCCTGCTTACGTAATCAACGGCGCAGATAGTACAAAATAGATTCAATATATCCTTGTCTTCTTTGACGCTTCTATCGCAACTATTGTAACCTCTCCCCCTTCTCAGGTTAGATCGGAAGGTTGGATACAGAACCGCTTGTTGAAGACTGCGTCGGGATCATGTTTCTCCTTCAACTGCTGCAACCACCAATAATTGGACTCATAAGCCCTTCGTGCGTTGGGATCTGTGATGCTATCAGCGGGGAAGTCTTTGCAGACTCCGCTGATGACTAAGAGGTGCACTCTTTAGCCGCTCGGCCGCCTTTCAAGCCGCGGGACAAACCCTCTGTCCAGGAACCCCTGGACGAGGATGGCAACCACTTTATCCTGGAGGCCGAGATAGGGAAGCGAGATCAATCAGCAGAGGAACATAGTAGGAGCTCAGCGAGTGTTTTCCGCAGCGTCGTTCGGTGAGGGCAGGCGGCGGCCTCCAGTGGGACGCGTGAGGGGGCGTTGCGGTGATAGAACTCATGCATTACCAGGCTAGCTGGCGCAGATTCAGTCGGGCCTGGCCATATATCGTACGACTTCTTGACCGTTTCGTAGCCGATGTTGTTGACGTGACATCCTAACGATATTTTGGGTCCTTCAAGAACGGGAGCGTCGTCGACGAGGAACGTTCACTTCGCGAAAAAGATTTGAGAGGTATTCTAAACGACTGGAACTGATTGAGTGAGATCAACGATTTCGAAGTATTCCGATCAAACGCCAAGTTCAGCGCGGACTACTGAGCTTTAGGACGTGGCTCCATAAACGGGCGCCTTCTTCAGCATTGAAGCTTCCAAGATTGATGAGGACAATTGAGGGCTAGAAAGAACGCGTTTTAAGCAGATAGTCAGTTTTCTGTCGCAATTACGACATACCTTGCCGTCTGGTCCTAACACCATACCGACAAACAGTGTTTCCAGAAACGTCTGTCCTTTAAGCCAGGGTTTAATTCAGTTCCAAGGTCTGGACGCACAATCAGATTCTTCCGTGCATGTGTGGACGAATAGTGTGAGAGTAACATGCGGATTATGCCTAGCTCTGAAGGAGGAGAATGAAGCCGCATCTCCAACTCTACAATCACTCCGGAATCTGAACCTCTTGAAAGGCGCTGCTCTGACTCGCGAATTTGGACTCGTTTGAGAGCAACCCATACTCACCGCCTTTGATGTTCCAGAGCAAATCAGAGTTCTCACTTGCACTAGCATGAACGATCTTGCCATTCGCTAGACCCACTGTCGCAGAGACGATGTTGTTGCACGCACAAATATGCTCGTCCATGCTTGACCCAAGTCTACTAGCAATTTCCTATCCTAGTCAGTGTCCAAGGATGGAGATATGATGGTGTTCCCGGGCATGGTGTTTCCAGCATACCTGTTGCTTCGACCGTGCCGCCCTACAATCGGTTATCAGAGGAAGCTCATCAGGCACGGATATGAATCAAGGTCGCTCACATGACCGGGTGGTGTGGCTGGACCTGCGGTGGCGATATATGCACTTCCAGATTTTTAGAGAATGCAGACGACAAGCACGTTGTAGTAGAAACGCACCGGGCTTCAAAAGTTCCACTTGTGCGTGACCGACTGTGGTACCACCTTGGATAGAACCGATCATTACTTCCTTGTCGACTCGAACAGAGTTCATGTTACGCATGTCGATGAGCATGCCCCCCCCCCCCGGGATTGCGAATGGCGCCGTCTGTGCTCAAGCAAATAGGATTGCGAGGGAGATACTACGGCTCCACTGGATAAACCACATATGCTGCACGCAAAGTCTCTTGTGCTGCTCGTCGGTCGACGTGATATGTATCAGTTTTCACAGGGGTGGATACGACACCCTTGAAGACCTGTAGATTGAACAGTGGCGTCAGACTGCGGGCACTCTATGGTTCTAGACCAACCACTTCTAACCCTTGTGAGCACCGGCATTTTTTACGCCCGTCATGGGGCTTCTCAACCTGGGTGTCTGACATCAAAGCTTTCGGATGCGAAACGGAAGGGATTTCGCTGGTAGTTGACTCGGAATGTTAAATCAATCAGATAACGTATCGCTCAGGCATATTCTGTCGTGCGCCATATCTAAGCCCTGCTAAGGAAGTTCTGGATAGGGAAGAGTTCGCCGTGCATTGGCCGAGAATCCCGATGCGCTTACTCCGAATCTGTTATCCGGGGTCCTCGATGTGGTGTATCTCTGAAAACGCTTGAAAACGATGCCTTCCCGCTGCCCTGTCACGTGCCCTTGCGCTGCTTTTCTTGGCACCTCCATCAGCAGATATGACGAACGTCTCTAGCAGCGCGCACCCGTTTCGAATCTGTGTCAACGTCTCACCTATCCAGCCGTTGAGAAACATCATTGGCTAGAAGAGATCGGGAAAGGGGCAAGGCATTTGCTTGATGGCGAGATCTGTGCGGTTAGAGGTGCTGGTACACCTAAGACAGCCACGCTTATTCGAGTCCAGTCCAGTAAGAAGGCAATTGTTCGCTTGCTAAACGACGCCTTTCTGGGAAAGCTTTGAGGGCCGGTCAACGACGTCTACAAGCCATTCTTCTACGGCTATTGCACAGGGAGAAGCGAGATCCAAAAAATTCTGTGTCATGCACGATGCCAATGGTTAGGTCGTCGACAACGGGGGCGGATGTGTCAGAGGTATTGGTAGTTTTGGTACCGCTTTGTTGACAAAGCCATCCAACAAGCCACTAGGATAACCACACTAACGTAATAATATACGCTATGAGGGTTGTACAGTGCACGTATTTGCGCCAATCCTCACTTATTAAGAGGTCCGGTAACTACTGCCTGTTGATCGATAAGGGGCTTTTTAGGCCTTCTGTCTCGTCCGGGGCAAACATGTTGGCTGTCGCTTCACTTCCTACATGACAAGCCCTTCGGATCCATTCAAAACACTGACTGAATGGTCTCGCTCTATCAAGGGGTAGATATCGCCATGACGAATAAACCTTGAGTTTAGGAGTGAACACGCTACGGGGTCCGATCCAACTTACAATACCATAGTCTTCTTGATAAGGGATGGCTCGGAAGGTTCGAAAATCTTTTTCAACTGTTTCAAGTACCTGCTGCTCCAGTTGTGGGAGAAACTAGGTGCGAACGACATGAGGAAACGAGAATGTTGAACATTGATGGTCAGGTAGCGTCGCCCAGTAACGTCTTCCGAGTCGAACACTTGACCACAACATCTAATAATTGGGATAACTCTTACTCCGTACAGGATAGGCTGCCCTCGTTCCCGTACCGATTATCAATGGAAAATCTCAAATAGTAGAACGTGGGATTACAAGCGTGGATGAACATGTTTGCTCCTTCACCTCATAACCTGGGGCAGCTGCCGTCGGTTTCGCCGATCGAGATTCATCAGATGAGAGTCGGGATTACGGCTCAGTCGCATGGGAGGATTCCATGGTATAAGATGTTCGACATGTTGAATTACATAGAGTTACAGTAGTGACAAGACCAATACCTCACTGCCTTCTGACGCTTCCCCCTTTCACGCTGCATCGGAGGGTCGGATACAGAACCACTTGTTAAAGACAATCTCTGGATCATACTTCTGCTTCAACTGTTGTAAGCGCGGATAATTAGCCCCGTAGGCCCTTCGTGCGTTGGCATCCGTCGTGTTATCGGCGGCAAGGTGGTTCGAGTAGTTAAGGTATCCCACCGAGTTCTTCGCGGACGCGGTCGACGACGAGGTGATACACTTTTTGAGCCGCTCGGCCCCCTTTCGAGCCTCCGGCACAAATCCCATGTCTGAGAAGCCCTGGACAAGGATGACGACTACCTTATCCTGGAAGAGGAATGTGCAAAAGCGAGATCAATCATCTCAAGAAGCACGGTGGGAGCTCAGCGAGTGCTTTACATACAGTCGTTCGGTGAGGGTAGGCAGCGGCCTCCAGCGGGACGCGTGATTGAAGGTCATAGTGATAGAACTCGTACAACACTATGCTAGCTGGTGCAGATCTGGCCAGGCTAACCCACGTGTCGAACGACTTCTTGACCGTCCCATAGTCGAATTTGTCGATATGGCAACCTAGCGCTATCTTGGGTCCTTCAAGACCGGGAGTCTCATCGGCGAGGTATGTCCTCTTTGAGAAAGGAATTTGAGCGGTGTTATGAGCGATTGGACCTGGTTGAACATAAAGAGTAATTATTTGAATGAAATCTAAGACTACGTTCAGCGTGTACTAACCGAGCTGTAGGAAGCGGTTCCATAGACGGGCACCTTCTTCGGCATTGAAGCTTCCGAGACCATTGAGAATAAGTAAGGGCTAGAGGAAATAGCTCTTGTCAGGTGCTTGGTGATATGCCGTACGCGCGGCTTACCTTTCCATCTGGTCCTAACGCCATGCCAAAAAAGAGTGTCTCCGGAGGCGTCTGTACTTTGAGCCATGCGTTTAATTCCATCACAACGTCTGATAGTTGTTCCGGTAGATAGGCAAGTTCTGTGGCAACTCGTAATCAGACTCATTGATAGAGAGCAAACGGTCGAGAGCAACGAACCTAGTTTACAGAGCTCGGGCGGAGGGACATGGAGTCGCATCCCCAACTCAGATATCACTCCAAAATTTGAACCTCCTAATAAAGACTGTGAGTGTAGAATTTGAAGTCGTTTGGGAGTGTGCCACACTCACCACCTTTAATGGCCCAGAGCAGATCAGAGTTTTCACGTGCGTTGGCATGGACGATCACTCCATTTGCCACGACTACCGTCGCAGAGAGGATGTTATCACATGTTAAACCGTGTTCGCCCATGCTTGAACTAAGTCCACCGGCGATTGCCAATCCTAGTGTCTAGGGTTAGAGATATTTGCGCAATATTGGGCACGACATACCTATTACTCCCACTGTGCTACACTGCAATAAATTATCAGAGGAAGCTCATGGCGACATCAACAAAAACCGAGATCGCTCACATGCCCAAGAGGCGTAGCCAACCCTACGATGGAAGCCCGTGTATTCAGAAATTTTGAGATAATGCAAGTAAAAAGCATCATACAGGCGGAAACGCACCATACTTCAAGAATTCGGTTTGTGCCTGACCGATTGTCGCGCCACCTTGGACGTAACCAACCCTGGCTTCTTTGTCGACTCGAACAGAGTTCATGTTGCGCATGTCGATAACAAGGCCTTCCGAAGAGGAGGCGCCTGAGGTATTGTGACCCCCTCCACGGATTGCGAGTGGCAGAGCCTGCGCTTGAGCGAATTGAATGGCGAGGGAAATATCAGTGGCATCCGCTGGGTACACCACATATGCCGCCTGCAGAGTCTCCTGTACCGCCCATCGATCGATGCGATATGTATCAGTATCTGCAGGAGTAGATACAATGCCCTTGAAGTGCTGTGGATGGAAGAGTGGTGTTAGTCCATGGGTAGTGTACTGGTTCAAAGCTAGTCACTTCTGACCTCTAAGAGTCCAGGCCTTTTGCGCCCATCATGAGGCTTCTCAGCCAGAGAACCTGACATCAAGGCATTGGGGTACAAGACGGAAGGCATACGTTGAGAGCGGAGTTGAGAGGTCGAAATTGATTAGGCGACTAGAATGGTGACCACGGGTGATAAGCAACGTACGTTCATGAATTCCCTGTCGCACGCCGTATCTGGGCGGTGGGAGGTTCTAATCGGATATCTCAGGCCAGGATAGTGGGCTTACACGCAAATTTGGTCCGAATCGAAACACGACGCAAAGTTTCGTATCCGGAAACAACCGTTGGAAGGATGTCTTCCTTCCGAGCACGCTTGTGAGATAGGTTTGTTTCGGAGATGGGAACCCCTCTGAAGCAGCGAGGTCTGCACCGAAATTGGTACCAGAAGCGCTAGATGTTTATCCCTGCCACCCCCTTAAGCAGGCATCCCAAAGAGAGACAACTGTACCCCGGAGGCATCATAGACACCGTTGTATTCTAGACTGCTCTCAGTTAAGCGCCAGCAGCGAACTCACTACTAACGCTTTGATTGAGCTCTCTCTCTCTCTCTCTCTCTCTCTTTCCGAACCCAGCAATTTGTTGATTCGTCACTCTTAGCAGATTTGATGAGCATTTTCGCGCAGACAACTTGGGTGTAACGAGGGGCTAGTACGGTGGTCTCACGTAGACGAGTGATGTTCAGCTCTTGAACTGAGGTTGAGTCAATCACTCCTCGTAACAGCTGTATTACGATCCTCGTTGTTGATGCCGCCTGTAATGATGGATAACCGGAAGAGCGCTTACCTCGTTTCCCTTTACGCCATCGACACCCCAGATCACACAACATCTTATTGTCTTTAACGCTGTGGTGTCGCAACTCGCAATCACAACCCAACCCCTTTTCAGGTTGTATCGAGAGGCCGGATGTGGAACCACCTGTTGAAGATCATGTTGGGATCATACTTCTGCTTCGACTGCTGCAGGCGTGGATGATTGGGCCCGTACGCCCGTCGCGCGTTGCCATCCGTTGTGTTGTTGGCAGCAAGGTGGCCTGCATAGTTGAGATATCAGACTGAATTCTTCGCGAAATCCGTTGAAGACGAGGAGATAGACTCCTTGAGCCGTTCAGCCGCCTTTCCGGCCTCTGGCAGAAACCTCATGTCCGAGGAGCCCTGGGCGACGATGGCAGCGGTGGCGTCCTGGGAGACAAAAATGCAGAACATAGATCAATCATCAAAGGAAGCTTTCAAGGACAGTCTTGCAAACCTTCGTTCGGTTGAGGGTAGGCAGCGGTCTCCAGCGGGACTCGCGACCGAAGGTGGCAAGAATAGAACTCATATAGGAACAAGCTCCCTGGCGCTGATTCGATCAGGGTTAGCCAAATCCCGCACGACTTCTTGACGGTCTCATAGTCGAGATTATTTACATGACATCCTGGGGTTATCTTAGGCCCTGCTGAAAGAGGAACCTCGTCGACGAGTATTGACCTCTTCGCAAAAGGAATGTGGGTAGTCTTCTGAGCGATGGGACCTAACTGGTCATGGTGCGTGATTATTTGGAAGAGTGCAGACTCGAAACTAAGCTCGGGGCGCGCGTACTAAACTTTAGGAATCTACTCCGTAGACGCTCGCCTTCCTCAGCACTAAAGCTTCAATAACCATTGAGGACAATCACCGGTTGAAATTTAGGAGCGCTTAAGCATGCACGTCACTGCTCGGCTGAAGATATGATTTACCTTTCCCTCTGGACATAATACCGTAACGAGAAAGACTGACTTGTGGGTGTCTTGAACCTTCAACCATGCATTCAAATCGGCCACCAAAGCTGATAGCTTTTTCGGTAGATAGACAAACTCTAGATCAGACATTATCATAATTTTAAATGGTTCCCGCGGGGGGGGGGGGGGAGTAGCGTACGAATTGTACATAGCTCAATGGAGCCGCATTCCCAACTCGGCAATCTCTCCGAAGTTTGAACCTCCTAAAGATGATGCTATGAGCCAAGAATTTTAACTTCGTTTGAAACCCTCAGATACTCACCACCTTTGATGCTCCACTGGAAATCACGGTTCTCACTATCGCTGGCGTGAACGATATCTCCGCCGGCCAGGACTACGGTCGCAGAGACGAATTTGTCGCATGCTAGACCGTGCTCGCCCGTACCTCCACCCAGTCCACTACCGATTTCCAGTCTTGGTGCGCCGGTTCAGAGATATGAACACGTTCTCAGGTAATGTGCCTATAATTTACCTACCACCCCTACCGTGTTGTCCTACAGACGGGCTATCGGAAGATTTTCGCTACGAGTCGAGTATGAATCGAAGCAGCTTGCATGCCCAAGAGAGGTGGCCAGACCCAGAGTGACGGTGCATTTATTCAGACACCCTTAGGGAACTCGGATCACGAGGGCTCTTTAGCAGTAACGCACCATATTTCAAGAATTCGGCCTGTGCCTGGCCGGTTGTGGTGCCACCTTGGACGTAACTAGTCTGGCCTTCCTTGTTAACTCGAATAGACTTCATGTTGCGCAGGTCGATAACAAAACCTTCCGAGCAGGCAGCTCCTGAAGCGTTATGACCTCCTCCACGGATTGCGAGTGGTAGTGCCTGCGCTCGAGCGAATTTCATTGCGAACGAGACATCCGTGGCATCCATAGGATATACCACATATGCCGCCTGCAAAATATATTGTGCTGCCCATCGTTTGATATGATACGTATCAGTATCTGCAGAGGTAGATACAATTCCCTTGAAATGCTTTCAATTAAATAGCTATGTCAGTCTACAGTTAGTCGGCCCGCAACCCGACATCTCTTACCTGTAGGAGCACCGGCCGTTTGCGCTCTTCGTTGGGTTTTTTTTTCCATCAGGAAGATTAACACCAACGTTGAATTGATTAAATGACCAGATTGACGATTAGGGACGATACACAAGGTCGCGACCCCTTTCGTACGCCGTATTTATTTTTTATTTTTATTTTTTGTGTGTGAGAACGGTGGGGAACTCGCCAGCCGAGCGAACCAGAGTTTTTAAGTCCGCGTACGCCGCATTTGGGCGGTGCATAGAGGTGTCAGTTGATGGAGTAGAGTTCGCCGTGTATCGAGAGAGGGCGCCTATTCGCAGGGTTCCGATGACTCAAGCTTCGTATCTCCAAACGATCCTAGCTACGGGACGAGGCCCTCAGAGCATGACATATTTGCTGGTACGTTCCTCGGCAGAAAGGAGTAGGACGTTCATATGAAGGACATAATGAACAGGCTACAAGATGAATGGCAATAACAAGACGCACACGCTCACGTAAACGAGAGGTGTCTGGTTTCTGGAAGCATATTCTAGAGAGTGATATATTGGTTGAATTTGGGGATTTTGTGTGGCTGGGGTCAATTGTAGATAGGCTAGGGGCTAGTCGCGCTACCTCGGGCTGCATGAATGTCGCGGGCGAGCATGTCTCTGTTCCGAAAACGGGCCCCCTTAATTGAGTCTAAGCTATCTGTTGGCTTGTCACTCTTTAGCGGATTTGATAAGCATTTTCGCCAAAACAACTTATCGGAGGGATGTACACAATGAGGAGCTACTAAGGTGGCCGCACGTAGACAAGTGATGGTCTTGAACTTATGTTGTTTCAGCCACTCCTTTCAACGGCTATACTGCGGCTCTCATCACTGACGTCACTCTATTGTTGCACCTGAAAGGCAGCTTTCCTTGTTGCGCTTTACACCAACGGCACCGTAGATAACACACAGATTCAATATCTTTTCTAACGCTTCTGTTACAATTACTGATCACAACCCAGCCCCCTTCTCAGGCTATCTCGGAAGGTCGGATACAGAACCACTTGTTGAAGACCATCTCAGGGTCGTATTTCCGCTTCAACTGCTGTAAGCGCGGATAATTAGTCCCGTAAGCCCTTCGCGCGTTGGCATCCGTTGTATTGTCGGCGGCGAGGTGGTCTGCATAGTTAATGTATCCGACCGAGTTCTTCGCAGACTCCGTGGACGACGAGGAGATACACTCTTTAAGCCGTTCAGCTGCCTTCCGAGCCTCTTGCACAAACCCCACATCTGAGAATCCCTGGACGAGGATGGCGACCACGTAATCCTGAAATGTAGAAAAAGGAGATGAATATATCAATCATCACTCGCATTTTGATGGAGGCTTGGCAAACGTCTCACGGACCTTCGTTCGGTGAGGATAGGCAGCGGCTTCCAACGGGACATGTGATGGAAGGTCATAATGATAGAACTCGTATAGGAACAAGCTCCTAGGCGCAGATCCAGCCAGGCCTAGCCACGTGTCGTACGACTTCTTGACCGTCTCATAGTCGAAGTTGTTGACGTGACACCCCAACGTTATTTTAGGCCCTTCAAGAACGGGAACCTCATCGATGAGCATTGTCCTCTTCGAAAAGGGGATTTGGGCAGTCTTCTGAACAATTGGACCTGACCACGGAGAAGTGATTATTTGAAAACGAGTCCAGAAGAAAACCCAAGCTCGGCGCCTACTCACCGAGCTTTAAAAAGCAGTTCCACAAACGCTCGCCTTCTTCAGCACTGAAATTTCCAAGACCGTTGAGGGCAATCACCGGCTGACGTTGGGGGGGGGGCTTTAAAAACGTAACTCATCACTTGGCTGAAGGTATGACTCACCGTTCCATCTGGTCCTAATGCCATGATGAGAAAGAGCGATTCCTGGGGTGTCTGGACCTTCAACCACGCGTTCAGCTCGGCCACCAAGGCTGGTAGCTGCTCTGGTAGGTAGACGAGCTCTAGACACTGTACGATTAGAATGTCTAATACCTGCGCGAATGAAAAGTCTAGGTATCACGTACGGATTATGTATAGCTCGGGTGGGGGGACATGGAGTCGCATTCCCAACTCGGCAATCACTCCGAAATTTGAACCCCCTAAAAGATATTATGATGAGCCAAAAATCTTAGGTTAGTTTGAGGCTATCATGTACTCACCACCTTTAATACCCCAGAGCAAGTCAGAGTTTTCATTTTCGCTGACGTGAACGATCTCTCCGCTGGCTAGGACCATCGTGGCAGAGACGATGTTATCGCATGCAAGACCATGCTCGCCCATGCTTCCACCCAGTCCACCACCAATTGCCAGCCCTAGTGCCCCAGATCAGAGATATAAACTCGATCCAGATGTTCTTTCTATACCTTACCTATCACTCCTACAGTGCCACCCTACAACGGGCTGTCAGAGGAGGTTTGCCATGGGTATAAATCGAGGTCACTCACATGCCCAAGAGGCGTCGCCAGACCTAGAGTGATTCATTTAGAGATTCTGAGGGAATATGGGTGACAAGAACTCTGCCGTAGAAACTCACCGTGCGTCAGGAGTTCGGTTTGTGCCTGACTGACTGTGGTACCACCCTGGATGTAACCGACCATAGCTTCCTTGTCGACTCGAACAGAGTTCATTTTCCGCATATCTATGACCAGGCCTCCTTCCGAGGAGGAAGCACCTGAGGAGTTATGACCTCCTCCACGGATTGCGAGTGACATCGTCTGCGTTCGAGCGAATTTAATCGCGAGGGAGATATCCGCGGCATCCACTGGATAGACCACATACGCGGCCTTCAAAGTCTCCTGTGACGCCCAACGATCAATGCGGTATGTATCAGTGTCTGCAGGGGTAGATACAGTGCCCTTGAAGTGCTATAGGTTAATATCGGCGTCGGTCAGTGAGTGATCCACGGCTAATGGGCGTAAGGTCTGGTATCTCTTACCTCTAGGAGCATGGGCCGTTTGCGCTCGCCATTGGGTTTTTCCATTGGGGAGGTTGACATTGAAGCTTTGAGATACGAGACGAGAGGGATTGAGTTGGGGATTGAGTTGGGGATTGACCTGGGGATTGACTTGGGACACTAGAGTGACAAGATCGGTGATTATTATAGGAATGCTGATGGATCTCCGATCGTACGCCGTATCTGGGCTGTCGGGAGTTCCGGTCGATGAAAAAGTGCATCCTGGGTGATGTTAAGCCGCTCGCGAACTTCCAAAATTCGATGTCAACCACAGTGCCGTACTCCGAATCGACACTTGACATCGAAGGAAGCCTTCATCGGATTACCTGACACCGTGGGCTTCTTTATGATCCCTTGGCACATAGGATTAAGATGCTGGTGTACTTACTATGAAAATATGGAACTACAGTCTCATGTAGACAAAAGGTGTTTTGGTTTCGACGGTTACACTCTGCTCTTCGGATTGCTGACCCGTCATTGGGAAGCACGACAACACCACCCACTTGAACGATGTCCCTTGACGTGTGCACTCCCCGCTTTCGGAATACATCCCCCAATCTTGCCGTAGACACAATGCTTGGCGCCTAAAGATGGTGGCCTTGGGCTGGGCTTCTGGCGCTTGCTCTCCAGAGTACCCCACCTGAATCTTCAATCAAATCCATCATGCCCGAAGAACGGCATGTATGCTATCCGATGACGCTTCCTTGCGGGGTGAGTGCCTTGCTCACACCCAATCAACGAGTGTTGTCACCCGAGCAAACCCTATTGGCTCACGGATCAGGAGTTAGAGTGCTGGTCGACATGAAAGCGTTTCACCATGATGTATAATAGCAGAACAAAATCCGTCGGCAACGACAGGCGACGAACGAGACTAAGAGTAAACACCTTACTGAATCCTAACCACAAGGGAAGACCCGAGAAATGCGGTAGTATCAACTGTTCTCCTTATGAGACGAGCTCGCTATTCTCCGTGCGCCGCTGTGATTCGCCCGATGACGGTGACGATCTGGGACTAGCTTGACATGAGACTTAGCCTCGTTCGTTCGTGTTGAACCCGATCTCCTTTTTGTCACAGTTACGTTCTTTGTTTTGAAGGCCGGCTCTTCCTCTTCCTCATCACAGTCTTCATCGCCATCCTCGCGGTCGTCTTCATCGACTGTGAACACGGCCAGCGCAGGTCCCGGGAAATGATAAGTTCCCAAGGAGTCCCAAATCTATTCAGGAGGTGGGCCACCGTCAGCAAGATATCACCGAGTACTGGTACGATATACTGACGTTGATGTGAATGCCCTTGTCTGTCAGATGGTAGGCGCCAGGGAACTTCACCGCCATCCCCGTCATTTTCTTGTTCGGCCCGCCCGTGACCGTGATCTGAGAACATGAAGGATAGAATTCTGCCCCATTCACTTTGTCAGCCAGATGCAAAGCGATGATCTTCAGTGCAAACAGAAGGAGATCAGTTCGAGGAACCGAAGACCATATTCACTCTCTGATCGAGACCATGCACCTCATGTCGAAGCAAGAAGTTTCCATCTGGCATATTCTTCGGAAGCTTGAAGGAATACGACTGGCCCTTGTGCACTTTGCCTTGCACCCAATTGTTCCCCGGTGTCGAAACCTTCCCGACCTGGTTGAGCTTCCACCACTTGGCCTTTGACGAATCGACCTTTGAGCAGCCCGCATTCCCACAGCTCGCGATATAAGTTATCATGGGCCCGGAGTCATGGGGCCATGCGGAACCATCTCCTGCGTCCCAATGAAAGACTAAGTTGGAGCCGGGCTTTACGGAAGCATGATGTGGTGCACCTCGAGTGGCGGCGCCGCGACCACACGAAAGATAAGAAGATATCTTGGCATCTGATAGGTGCAGCGGGTTGGTGTTGTCAATGGTTCGGATGACGGTGGTGGTGCTAGAGCTAGGACCGGCACCTGTGCCAGGTTCGCGGCCATAGTAGGCTTTTCCATCGACCTTCAAGGCTAACGAGTAAAAATGATGTGACGTTATTGTCAATATCAAGTTTCTGGGGTAATAAACACGACGCTTACTTCGGAGAAAGCCATGAGAGGCGACGGATGGAAGGAAGAATATCACTGCAGCGAGTGACAGGGCTGATGATGTAGTCACAGACTTCATTATGAAAAGAGCGAGAATGCAGATATTGCACTGCAAGGATGTTGCAAGAAGTTTGTGATAGGCCCCTCTTCTGATCTTCTGAGACGAGGTGAGAGAGAAGACATTATCAGGTATTATGTTCGAAGAGAGGTCAAAGCCAGAATGGGATAGGCATACCTCCCGTCGAAGAGCTCTGAGTAGCTCGTTGGTCGATGTACAGAGGTGGTGAATGAAGGTTGAAACACGAGGCTGAAACGCTAAGACTAGCTGAGCGCGGGGGAGCGAATAGTGTAATGAAGAAGTTGTTAAAGGTTGGAAGAAGCCGCAGGGACCGGAATGCGAAAAGGAAGGGCTAAATAAAGATAGTAAGAGAGTCTGAGTGAACCACCGGTGGCTCAGTTGAAAGGGGGGAGGGGAGATGGATCGTCAGTATTGAGTTTAGCTGTATAGAACTGATATAACCCGATCGTCGGCCACTGTGCGATAATGCAACATGAGCCTCGCGTCAACCGCCAACCATTAGCACACTGAGCGTATGATGTTGGAAGCAACTGGTGCGCCCGTTGTCCGATCGGTATCTCGCTTAGCAATGGATTTGGGATTTGCCGAGGGAGCGTCCAAATTGTCGTCGTCGACGAGACGACGACCGTCACTGACTTCAAGTACTTAGCCTCGGCAAAGCTATTGCGCAGCAAATTAATGTGAGCTTGTATTGGAAATGGGCGTAAACGACAGGCAACGGAGACTGGTCTAGATCCTGAAACGCTGAAGACGACCCCAACTCCACCAGCCGAGGTAACACGTGACGCCACCGCTCAACACGTAAAATCCTTCACCTTTTTCCCCTTTAGCCTCTCGGGTTCATAGGGAATCCGCGTTGCCTCCATGTGCATCATGATCGTCTTTGCATTGGCCTGTACGTCCGCCAAACTAAGCCGATACCCCTTAGGAGTCATCCCTTTGCCAAATGTCCTACGCATGCCACGCACGTCAGCCAAATGAGACAACAAGAATTAGAATGGATGAGGGGACTTGCTTATTGACGTGATTCGAGCATAATAAGCTAACGTAGATGTTGAAAAGATGAATCGGCACCGTCCCGAATATGATGATGTATACCTGCCGGAGGAATGAACTCTCGAACACAAGTAAAGGTCCTTGGCATCCAGGAAGGAGAGCCCGAGGGTAACAAGCGCTCGTCATGAAAGCGTCGACGAATGGGCCCTTGTATCCACAGCAAGAGAGCTACAGATAAGATGTCGATTCCAGATCAATGAGCCAGTTCAGAAACGGCAGCGGATGAGGTATGCACGAAAAGATACCGTGTTTTGAATCACTTCACGAGCGTATCCTCCCCACATATCATTCCACCCTTGGCTCATCTTCCCTGGTAAATTGAATGTATGGCGCTTGTATGCTGTATAGCCGACAATCAAGCATGACACGAACGATGGCCAGAGGAGGATGCTGTAGAATGCCAGCATCGGTCGCGAGTTGAGGAGTGCACCGCTGAAGCCGACGAGCGAAGTTAAAAGTACGATGCAAGACGCCAATGTGGAGACTTCGACAAATCTGTTCAACAGGCATTCCACATAGGGCGAGCGGTCAAAGTACTTACAAACAAGGATGTTGTACTCCACCGTTAGGACAATTTGCGAGTTAGGCCACGCTGAAAAAGCAAAAAGAGAAACGTTACTTCATGGGGCAGAGTAGTGGAATAGTGAGAGAGCTTGCCTGTAAACCACGTGTTCAAGACAAGAGATAATCCAGCCAAACCCATCGCGGACACCTGCAGGTGGGGTCTTGGCGGTCAGCGCTGGGTCGTTGTTGACGCTACCGCATCTTACCGTGATGACCGAAAACATCAACACCCACTTGTGGATCGTCCATCTCTGGAGGCCTTCCACCCCATACGTGCCGCCAGTGCCGTCCATACTCGCTTCAACTTTTCTCACCGCCGTCTCAGGAAACTTCTGCGTGAACCGCGCCGAGGTAAGTTGAAGCATCGGGATTAGGGTCTCGAAAGTCGTTGGCTTCTCGGACGTGAGCCATTGGTGGTAGTTATTGGGATCAGGCGAAGTGAGAGTCGGTCGTCGGGTGGGCAGCCGATTGAGGTTATCGTCGAGGACGGGAAGGTCGAGGTAGGCGGACATGACCTCGTCCAACTCATCTTCCTCATCGCTCAGGCCGGAGCGAGACCTGTGCCCATTTTGGAGATAGTAAGGTTGTCGAGAGGAGGATGCACGAGACGGGGACGCCTTGGAGGTGTTTGAGGTATTCGACCGCTTCACGCTCCCGCTATTACTCCGGGATGCAGACGAAGGGTAGACTCTGCTCTCTGATTCCCTTCCCGTTGTGTCTTGCTCTGCATGTCGGTTTGTAACAGCTCCTCCTTTGCTCGTGCTTCGCCCCCAGAAATAGTTCATCGGTGCCGCCAATGCTTGTTGGAAGGGCCGACGAAAAGCATTGCCAAAGTCAGGAATTGGAAGCCGAGGGAGATCTTTTTCTGTTGACATGGTGTGTAAGAGGTGTGGCGCTTGAAGGACTGGATGCTGTGTGACAAGGTCTGGATTGGTGCATGACAGGTGTCCAGTCTGAGGGAGTTCAATCGTGGCTGAAGATGTTCTAGAGGGTAAAACGGGGGAGAAAGCGTCTGACGATAGAGGTATGCCACGCCTTCGTGTATTGGTGAACATAACTGCCTCCTCGGGGCGGGGTGAAAGTGCAGAGGACTCTGAGTGTGCTCTGGCATATGCAGCTGGAGCTGACAACGTTGATGAGGTCATGTCGTCTTTCCTTTTGCTACCCTTATCGTTAATTCCAAGTGCTCTAGCGAGACTTCGAGGAGGTAGAGGGGACTTGTCTGGTTGGCCATTGAGGAGTTGGTTGAGGTTGTGATTTCATTCTCAACCGTTCACAAGAGAGGCGCAGAGAAACTTGTGGCCTCCTCTCTGAGTACCGCAAATGGAAATAATGTCTGTTCATTGAAAATCTAAAAGATGATGTGGAGGTGAATTCGATGAGTAACGTCTCAATGTGTGAGCTGCGAATGTAGACTCAGGCACCAGCATATTCCACAATCAAACAACAATCAATTGGACACACTCATCCTCTCCATCCACAAGTCTGAAGCGGGCTTGAACCCAAGAATACGCTTCGTAATGGATCGACTACACTGACTATGCTTTGCTTCCGACTTAGCAAACGGCGATGGCAAGTTTGGCCGTTAGACAACTGTGGCTGTTCTGCGCGCGTCTGCGGAGACGGAACCGCCGCAGCTAAAACGGACTGAATCTGCCTGCGCCCGCGGGCTTGACAGTCACCTCATTTATTTGCGAATCAAGATCTATCCATTATTAAAGGGACATATGGCACTGCCCAAATGTTAACATCAGCATCGCCTCGAGCAACACACATCCCATCCTCATCCTCACAAACCTCCCTCACACCAACTCTCACCCCACAACCCACGACAAATTCCGTCATCCCCACATATCATGTCATCTCAAACCACTCTTAACCAGTCGAGCAGACCCAACACTGCCTCATCTCCCTCTATCAACGGTGTGCCCATTGCGAGCTTCGCAACCCTCCAATCCACCTACTCTTCTACGCCCACCGTAAACTCCCTCACGACACAAAAATTCCCTTCCTCCATTATCAAGCCTCTTGAGAGGTTCCTCGGATCTCCCAACTCATCCAAGGCACAGTTAAACCCTGGCGCAGAAACCAAGGCCGAGAAGAGGGCGAGGAAACAGCGGGAGCAGGAGGCCAAAATGACGCCTGAAGAGCTGAGGCTGGCGAACCTTATGAAGTCGTATGGCGCCGGACCTCCGAGCCCGAGCAACCCTGGTAGGAAATACTAGTCATCATGGTTACGGTTTCCTTCCCCCCTTTCTCCTGTAACTGGCCCATTTTCTTTGGGTTTACCTTGGACTTGCTTATACACTGTAGTATCATACATCAATGACAATGTTTCATACGTAAAAGTGACTTCTTGTCGTTGATTTGTGCTCTAAACATCAGCAGGCCGGACGCAGTACCACTTGTTAAATACCATCTCTGGGTCATACTTCCGCTTCAGCTGCTGCAACTGAGTGTAGTTAGATCCAAACGCCTTTCTGGCGTTCGCGTCCGTCTCATTATCCGCGCCAAGAGCATGAGAGTAGTTAGGATATCCGATAGACTCCCTTGTCGATTCGGTCGATGAAGATGAGATGCATGTTCGAAGTTCCTCGGAAAGCTTCATGGCCTCGGCCTCGTCTGTGAAACCCATGATCCCTATCATCGCTATTTTGTCCTTGAATAGACACAATTGCCGTCCTACCATTGTCAGCCGTATTCAACAAAGGAATCAGCGCTTCCCTCCAAGTAACGCACCATTGTACGCCAAGGACATGCTGTGGCATCCATAGGAACCTTGGACATCTGCGTGTAATCCAAGAACTCGTACAGGATGACGCTGTGAGGTGCTTTAACTGTGGCGCGCAACCACAGATCGTACGACCTTTGAACCGTTTCGTAGTCGAAATTGTTAAAAGGAGCTCCGATATTGATCTTCGTACCAAGCCGTTCGCAAGCGGCATCGGCGAAGGTAGCTATCTTGTCATAAGGGGTTTGTGCAGATTTGTTAATGATTGGACCTGTCACAAGGAAGTTGTCGGACGTTAGAAGGAATCATAAGAAACCGGAGATATTTGAATAGAGAACTAGACCAAAGCGAGGTAGGAAGTGACGTACCGAGTCTTTCAAAGCGACCCCAAAGGCGCTCGCTCTCCTCAATCCCAAATAAGCCAACACCTGTCAAGATCAGAATTGGCTAAGGCGGCAGAGATCGAAGAAGGGGTGGAAGAAAATGACGATGAACCAATCTCCTTGACTTTTCTCAGCTTTTCATCACTTACTTTGCCATTCTGCGGGCTCAGAACGAAGTTGAACAAGAGGGATTCTTCTGGCGTTCGTACCTTCATCCAAGCATTCAGCTCAGCTACCAATGCCGGAAGTCGATCTGGTAGATAGATGTGCACTGATAGAAGGCCGATGGAAAGTAAAACCAGATGAATGACAAGCTAAAGACATGAGCGGACGAATAGGGCATACTGAGGTGATAAACGTCCGCCCTTGGCTCATGCAGTCGCATCCCTAGCTCTGCAATGACACCAAAGTTTGATCCGCCTGATGTAATCAAACTTAATTCAGAGGAAGTAAAATTTCCCTATCGAAATGCTGTTTACCTCCTTTGATACCCCAAAGCAAGTCTTCCTTCTCGCTCTCGTTGACGTGAACGATGTCACCGTTGGCCAACACCATGGTGGCTGAGACGATGTTGTCGCATGCAAGGCCGTGAAGACCCGTGCTGAATCCAACGCCCCCTCCGGCAGCAAGCCCAATGACTCCCACAGAGCCACACTGTAGCATCATCCATGAGATGTAAAATCAAGCGAATCAGGGAGAAATTACGCACGAAGCCTACTGGTATGGCCACTCCATGTTTGAAGAGTTCTATCACAGCGTGATGAGTCGTTGTGCCGCCTTGGATATAGCCGACTTTGCGTTCCGTATCCACTCGAACGACAGACATCTTGCGCATGTCGATGACTAAGCCACCTTCGGAAGATGAGGACCCGCTGCAGTTGTGCCGTCCACCTTGAAGAGAGGGAGGGAGAAAATGTCCAATTAGATAGAAGTATAGAAGTTCGACTTAGGCTTGCGGTGAGCGCAAGACCAGGCACCTGAAATCGCCAACGACAGTCCCTCAGCTCGAGCAAACTGAAAGATGAGATGGGTCAGTTGGAACTGAATGTGGAGGACATCATGAAGCGGAGGAGCCTTACGCGGATTGCGAGCGAGATGTCTTCTGTGTTGACGGGGAAGACGACACACGCCGCTTGCCTCACAGCATTATCTGCCCATCGTTTGATCTTGTAGTTGTGTCTATCAGATGGGGTCGCCACCACACCCTTGAAGTCCTACGGAAGCAAGTGATATATCATGAGCGAACGTGACGAAACGGATTGAACGCAGGGCTCAATCACCTGCAGCAGCGGTGGTCGTTTGCCTTCGAGTGTATTGTCAATCGCGGAGGGAGACATTAATATTATCAGATGAGTGAATAAGTGGGAGAAGATAGTGCAAGGGCTTCCCTTGGGTCGTGCTTTTAAGTAGTCTGCGGATAAAGCTGCCACGGTATCCCTGCCAAATGATCGATTCTCTCATGTCGAGCACCCTATAGCCTGGCCCTTGCTTCTCAGATAAGATTAGGGTATCGACCAGCATGTCGGAGAATACTACGCCAGGGCCTTGAATTGGTCGGACAGAAAACGACATCTCTGACGACTAACAATACTGTGGGCATAGCTCCGAGTCACCCATCCGGTTCATCAATGACATTCTTGGGTGCGAGTTAAAAGGCTGCTGACCACACTACGGTTGTCGTATTCGTGAAAGGATTTTGTATGCCGACTTTTAATCGATAGGTCAACTCAGCGACACCTCATTTTGCAGAACAAGCTACAGGCTCAAACAACCCCACTGATCCTTGGATGATCTAGTGATGCAGAAAAAAAATCTCGAGGCGCGACATCAGTAAGCGGAGGGATGGTAGAAAGAGGAAGAGTGTGTTATTGAGTGGTTGAGAAGTTGGATATCCAGACCTCTCAAACAAGGGGTGTGTGGTGTCGAGTAACAAGATCAATCTCATTCAACGTCTAAAGTCCCAGCCGTGACGTCATGTATGCCCAGGATATTGGAAGTGTCATGAAAACAATATGGGCTGGAGGAGGAAATCCGCTGAATGGGAATGTATGCTATAGTGTTCAAAAAAGCATTTCTCACGGCGAACAATCGACAGTGGACCATCTATCTGGGCACACAAGAAGATACGCGGCAATACATTGCATACACAAGAGACAGAGTTTGTGAGGCCTTCCGAATTTCTTCTCACCTCCCATGCCAATCGACCGGAAAACTGTCTAGTGCAAAGCCGTGGCGAATCCGACACGCTGCGGGGGAAATAGGGTCAGTATGGACTGCATCCTAGTAGGGAAGGAGGAGTCCTCACCAAGTTTGCGTAATCGAAGACGCTGTACCAGCTCTTGATCCATTCGTCACCGATGATGGCAAGCTGATTTGCTCCAGAGCCACCAATGTCCTCTCC